>JADANK010000532.1:0-35123 GCA_021292215.1 Lophura nycthemera
GGCCCCTAACGTGATGTGGCAGAAGCCTCCATCCCGTTTGTTTATATTCTCCAATTCTCCCATTCTGCATGCACGGACTGTCATCAGACAGCGGAGCTGTGGGCGTGCTGCCCTGTGAGCCATGCCCTCGGAGCACTGCAATATTTCTGCTCTAAGTGACTGCTGCCTTCTCAGTTAAAATGCAGAGCAGCTCTTGATGAGTGCCATCAGGCCACAACTGGAGGAGCTGCTTTCTCAAAACACCACTCCATCATTGCATTTACATACTGTTGCTGCGAGCAGAGCTCCTGATGTGCACAGAAGGTCTCTACATCATGCAGCTCCACGCGGCCTCGCATGGTTTTTCTGGCCGAGGTGCTGCTCACACATGCTGTGTTCCCATCCTTTAATGTCAAGCACTTCCAAATGCTCCTAAAAGTCAAGGCAGGAGTGCTCTGTGGCCAGAGGCTGAATTCATCTCCACTGAACTCAGTTACCGCGGATCAGATCATCTCTGATTGAGGTTCTGAGCGCCATCACAGGTTTGATTTCTTCTTTTGTTTTCTTGGACAGTGCTTTAGGCTCAGTTCTTGAAGCAAAAAGCAAAGCAAACGGGTGCCGTTGTCAGCCTGAAATGCTGCTGATCTTCCCAGGTAAAAGCTACAGCAGGGAGAAAGGAACACGAAAGGGTTACAAATATTCCAAGACATGATGGCGAGAACAGAATCACAGAATCATAGAATTGCTCAGGTTGGAAAAGAACTTAAAGATCATTGAGTCCAACCACACCTTAACCATGCTACCCTAACTCTAACAAGCCTCCACTCAGGGGTTGTTATGGGACATGATGTCCCTGAGCACTACGTCCAAAGAAAGAGAAAATAGAGAAGGCCACCACAACCCTCAACCCAGGAACATCGGGTGCACATGGCCTCAGCAACACAGAAACATTAACCCTTATTGCTAACAACTTACTGATAATTCTTTTCAGCTCAGTGCTCTCCCTGCCTCATCAAAACGCTGAAACCAATGCGCACGTCTCAGGCTGACCAAAGGACTGTTAATCAGGATGAAATCTTTGCTCTGGCTTCTTGAAAACATTTTTACTGCCTCCTTATTTGCTCTTGGGAGGTTTCAGAAATTGAAAACATCTGAACATTCATCAATTATTTCTGATTTTTTTCCCATATTCTCAGAGGAATGAGAAGGAAAAGAGGACATCAGCTGCTGAAAGCAGGATGTGCGGATCATCCAATCCACCCCTCTCCTCCTCCCTTACACCAACAACCAAGAACTAAAACGACTGTCACAAATAAAGAATTCCCTGAAACACATCCACACAGCTACAACCACATCAGCTGTCCCAACATCAGGTGGCAGAGCAGGCTGAAGATGTTATGTCACCCACATAGAAATATAACCATGCAAAGAGACTGTGACAATATCCTTGCCAGCTAGAGAGACAACGACAGAAGGCGGACAGGAGCTGAAGCCATGTGTGCTTGGAAGCAGCAGGCATCGTGTTCAGCATGAACATGGGCCCAAGCTGCTTCCAAACCACAGGCTCAAGGGAACTGTGTTTACCCCAGGTGACTGCAAATGGAGCATCCTTTTAGCCAGCATTGTTCAGCTCAGGGACAAGGTATGAGCTCTTTGCCAATGCACAAACTCTTTGAACACAAAGAGCCATAATTCAAATATTTTTCTATAGGTAGCACTCACGTCTGGATGTTTGCATAGGGCTGGTGAAAGAGCCAGAATGTCAAGAGCTCCATTTTTCTGCAGAAGAAAAAATTAGTATAATTTCCTAGCGGCCGAGCTCCTGAAGAGCTGCTGTACAAATATTGAAAGCAAACAGACAGAGAACAAAAAGACTCAAAAATACATGTAACCTTTAATAGCTGAAACTATCCCAATAGTCCAGTAGCAGCCAGCAGCAGAGTTGTGGGTGAAGTGCAGCAGCACTGGAGAAGGAAGAAAAGTGCACCCCTAACACGGATCCCCCAACTCACTGATGTGGGAATGGAATGTTGTTTCTGCATTCGATATTAAAAAGAGCAATGGGTTTGAAGAAGTAGAACATCATGCTTTTGTAACTTATCCTTAGAAATAGTTGATCTAAGTAAAATACTGTATATGTTAGCGGCATGTTTTAGAAACATTACTACTGAATTATGTGATTCATTCTTTCTTGCAAAACTGGAATAGTTTGTTACACGTTCCAAACAATGCGAGTATATTGTTAGGGATTAGAAAACATACTGTAGAGTTGTTCTGTTCAGATAAGAAACTCCCAGCAAAAGAAAAACAGATTTGGCAAACATCACAGAAGCCAGGGCCTCTACACAAGGCCGGATGAGAAGGTTGTGGTGTGAAGGCAGGCACCAAGGTACTCCCCTGTCCTTCTCCCGAGCTTATCTTTGTGGAAAGAAGGACAAGCAGATATCCGCAAAATAATGATTAGGTGTGGAATAAGTTAATTAATTAACTACAAATTTGCGCTTAGGCAGCAAAAATCTATGTTTGTTCAGTGTTTCCACATCTAGTGAAGTGTTGAGAAGATTGTGAACCTAAAGTACTCAGCCAATGAGGAACTACAGGAGAAGGAGATCAGCGTCGGGGAATAGGGAATAAAAGATGTAACGCTGTTTTCTGGGTGCTCTCCTGCTTGCAGGAGGCCCAACATTGCAATTGCAAATAAAATCTGCTCGTCCTGGAAAATTACTTGGATATTTCCAACACTGAGAAGTGTTCTCTGAGCTCTGCAAGGCTGATCAGCAGCAAGTTGGTTGTCAGAGGTGCTCTGGTCTCAGAATCGAGCGTGGCTTTGTGCTTTAGACAAAAGAATGCAAGCAAGATACTACAGAGTCCTTGGTCCCACGAAGCTGCCTTCTTGCTTTTCTAAATTCCCATAGAGTGGCTCTGCCTTCTCCTTCTGCTTGCTATCAAATTGGATTCTGCTATTTCAAGGCTTTTTAAAAATTATTTTCTCTACCAGGAATGGCTGCAAAGAGTGGTTCCAACATCATCCTTTACTTTCCCTCAGATACTGCAATTTCTGCTCATCCTTACACTCAGGAATTTGGGTTTTCCCAGTCCACAACAGGTCTGTTTTGTGAATCAGAGCCCTACAAGCAGTAACAGATACCATTTTCCTATCAGCCCCTTGGCTCCGTGCTGTGTGGTGCAGCACTGCAGCCGTGCACCGGGATGTAAAGATAAACCCATGCCTTCATTTCAGCCACTCGTTTTGTGATTTGACTGCAGTGGGATTCCACAGAGCTACGTCTGCAAGAAAACCTGAGAGCACAGCAGTACCCTAAGCCCTCATGTCATCTTTTCACTGTCAGAATCCTGCAGCAGCCCCAGAATTCTATGAGTTACTCCGGATCGCAGCGACCACAGGAGCGCAGCAAAGCACCACACGGCCCAGGGCTTTATGTCTTCACTTCCTTGCCCCCACCTGGTCCCTCCTGCACATGGCACAGCAGCGTTGGAGAGAGGCACGCGACAGGAAAGTGCCAAATATTTATAATTTATAACTGCATAGATGACAGAATCATAGCACTGAAGGTTGGAAACCACTTCCAAGATCATCCAATCCAGCCATCGACCTAACAACAGTATTTCCCACTAAGCCATGTCCCTCAGTACATCTATACATTCCTTGCACACCCCCAGGGACAGTGATGCAATCACCTCTTAGATATATATTATATATATTACATATATATATGTATACATATATACATATAATTGCCTACAGAACAAGCTCTGAATTCATTATTTAATAGGAACATGGGTGTGATACAAAAGATTTCGGGACAAAAGGTGGTGTTTTTTGTTTTGTTTTGTTTTTTAATTAAAGCAAACGTGATATTCTGCATTAACATCATAAATTCTTTTCACAGATAAAATGAGAAGTACCTCCGTAATCAAAATAAATAACTGTTTTATTCCAACAGCAAAGTAAATTTAGCAAAGGTTTAATTGTCAGATATTGTTTATAATTGCCTGCGATTGTTGGAGCTGAAGTCAGTTCTGCCACACCTCTGTAAATCAGGACAATATCCAATGATTCATTCCAGGTACAAACACTTCTGGGGCAAACAGGCACAGTCTGGTCCTCCCTTGGCTTTAGGAGAGCAATCTTCTGGGAGCAAAATGTAATTAGACAACAAGTAGCTCGTACAATGTATTTTAATTAGTGGTTTTGTGATTGGCGTCTCTCAGTTGCATAAATATCAGCGAAGTGGGAAATGCACTTAAGGGAAGAGGCGGTGACTGAGAGGCAGATTTCAGCAGCACAGCCCACAAACAGCCCCTCCTGCAAACATCACAGCACGCACCTAACAGCCACCCGGAGCAGGAACTGGGACTTTCTCCTCATGAAGGCACTCACTGAAAGAGGAGAAGAGGCAAGACTCTGGGATGTTTTTTTAAGAGAATCCATAACTAGCTATTCTTAATTACAGCAGCAAATGAAAAACCCCAACCCTGTACACGATTTTTCTCTCATAACACCCACATTTGTTTCACAGGCAGGTGACCCACGGTGCTTGGATCCCTCATTAATCTCCACTGAGCCATTAAGATATCTCTCCTTCTCTTTGTCCTGTGTGGGACAATGCAAAAGGACTCCTCCACGCATCAGAGGTGTGTGAAAACCAATATGCAGCTCCAGATGTTGTGGACAACAGAATAACCCGCAGGAGACTTGTGGTCCCCTTGCACTGATGGCTTTTCTTTATCATGTTATCTCAATCATCACTTTTAACCCTTTGTGTTGGCACTGAAAAAAGGTGATAAACAGCAGATCTGTACATGGAAAAACCCTATTCTGCCCTTTTGTATGTGTGTTAATAATAATATTATGAAAAATCTTTATTTTATTTTAATATAAAAATAATAATTATTAAATTTTTCTTTAATTTAATTTTTTTATTAAATTACACAAATAATCACAATATTAAACCCATTATGCAAATTAATTATATTAGCACATAAAATTTTAAAACTAAATAATATCTAATTAACTAAATAATATCTAATTATTAACCCCAAACCCCAAAAAAGGGCGTAAAACAAAAAAGGTAGGTTGGAACACACGCTTAAAGGCTATGAAAGGAACAAACGATAAGGGCGCGCACCGAGCCGCCACCCGGGCCCTCCGCCCCCCCCCCGCACGGCCCCACGGCCGCCAATCCGCTGCGCCCACGCCACGACGGTGCCCGGCAGCCGCCTGATCCAGACGGCGCGGCCGTGGAGGAGAGCCCCGCCGCGCTGCTGTCCCGCTGCTGCCCCGCGCACCGTCTCGGCTCGCTCCGCGCCGCCTCCTGCCCGCGCTCCCGCCCCGTTCCCCGTTGTCCGAAGGAGCGTCAGGCATCTGCGCGAGCAGGCGGGGTCCTCGCGTCAGGACCCCTGATCCGCGATGCATGCTGGGAACTGTAGTCCTCGGCTTTCGCGCCACGCTGGGCGCGAGCGGGGCGAGGTGAAGGAAAGAACTACAAGTCCCGGGGAGCCGGGCGCTCCGGCGGTGGGAGCGGTAGTGCTGCGGGGCCGCGACGAGCGGTCTGAGCCGGGGATCGGCGCTTGTCCGCGGGCCGCCATGGATCTCTTCGGGGATCTGCGGCGCATGAACAAGCGGCAGGTAGCGGCCGGGCCGGGGCGGGGGGTCGGAGGCGGCTGTCCCCGGCTAAACGGCATTCTCGGGGGGGTTGGAGTGGGGGTGGGAGGGGGGGTGGGTGAGGTGGGGGGTTGGTGGGGGGGAAAGGGTGGGGGGTTGTTGTGGGGGAGATGGTGTTAATGGAGGATTGTGAAAAAAAGTGGGAAAAAATTATTCTGTGGTAGGTAACAGGTTAAATTTTGCGGAGTCTCCTTTTGCCCTTATGATATGGAAAGGGCTCATCGTCATCACTGGCAGCGAGAGCCCCATCGTTGTGGTGCTCAGGTGAGTGACGGCGCTGCCCTGCTGAAGGCCTCGGGCTCCTTCCCTGGCTCCGCAGGCAGCTGTGCGGGTCTGAATTGCACCCACACGGAGCAGAGCTCCATCCGTGCTTAGAATGCAGGCTATCAGTGATGTGTGTGGAGCCGCAGTTGTGTGAGACCTCGGCCTGTTTCCTTAAGGAACAGAGCAGCTACCCAAGATCACTCATGTTGCCCAAGGAGGTTGTGGATGCCCCAACCCTGCAGGCATTCAAGGCCAGGCTGGATGTGGCTCTGGGCAACCTGGGCTGGTTGGCGACCCTGCGCATAGCAGGGGGTTGGAACTGGATGAGCATTGTGCTTATCCTTTTCAACCCAGGACATTCTGTGATTCTGTGCCTGAGAAATTCTGTGTTGTGTTTTCTAAAGGCATTGAACAGTGTTAGGTCTATTTGTTAATTTCTTTTTTATCACACGGACGTTTATTTTAAAGCTATATTAACACTCCTTTTATTAGTTTCAGTGGAACATTGCCTCTCTCTCAGTGGTAATTTATGGTGTGTCAAGACCCCGTCCTGCAGGCCTCTGAGTGCTGATCAAATGAATGAAGTTAAATGCGTGTTCATGGAAGGTTCAGCCTTAGAGAAACAGAATGGACATCAGTAAGGAATCATGCAGAAAGTAACAGCATTTTAATGGGAAAAGTCCATTAATGTGACTGGTGACAGGGCCTGAAATCCTACCTTGAAAGCTATTGCCAAAATAACAAAAAATGTCTGACTGGAAAAAAGACATCAGTTTTCCTGATCATTACAGAATCACAGAATGGCCTGGGTTGGAAGGGACCTCAAGGATCATGAATCTCCAACCCCCTGCCACATGCAGGGCCACCAACCTCCACATTTCATACCAGCCCAGGCTGCCCAGGGCCCCATCCAACCTGGCCTTGAACACCTCCAGGGATGGACGGGGCATCCACAGCCTCTCTGGGCAGCTGTTCCAGCACCTCACCACTCTCATAGCAAAGAACTTCCCCCTCAATCTTTCATCCAACCTCTGACATCTAACCTCTGACATCCAACCTCAATCTTTCCTCCCTCAGCTTCAAACCATTTCCCCTTGTCCTGCAGTTATCCACCCTTTCAAAGAGTTGATTCCCCTCCTGTTTGTAGGCTCTCCTTAAGTACTGAAAGGCTGCAATGAGGTCACCTGGCAACCTTCTTTTCTTCAATCAGAACAAGCCCAGCTCCTTCAGCCTGTCTTCATAGGGGAGGTGCTCCAGCCCTCATTATCATGATTATTATTAGCAGTCACTGATGTAAGAACAAGCCTCACTCCTGTCACTTAAACTTTACCCAGAGAAGTATTTTGTATGCTTCTGTGAAACACTTTTTGGCTTTTGCCTGTCACATTGTCTTAACCTGAATGGCTCATTTTGTTCCTTTGTTGGTACTGTATGGTACTGTTACTTTTCTGTAGAGCTTATTTATTACTTTCATTGAGGCAGTGAGAATGTCTTCTACGGGCTGGCCCAGGCTGGGACTCACTGGGCTTTGGGTTGTGTGTTAGTTATCTGCGTGGTATTCCTGAATGGGTGAAGCTATAGATTGTAGTTAGAATTGTGGGTTTATCTGTAAGAATGAAATGCTTGTTGTTTTCATTGTTGTTCTCCTGCTTGCCAAGGTGCTAATAAACTCTTTCCTTCTCTTTTTTTTTTTTATAGTGGCAGCATGGAACCAGCTTTTCACAGGGGAGACCTCTTGTTCTTAACAAATTTCCACGATGACCCAATCAGAGCTGGTGAAATAGTTGTGTTTAAGGTTGAAGGCCGAGACATTCCAATTGTTCACAGAGTAATCAAAATTCATGAAAAGTAATGCAATTTGGTGTTTTCCTTCTTTCTAAATACAGTTTCACTCACTACGACTTTCAGTTACTTTTCAGTTTGGTAATATCTCATGAAAAAAAGCAATTGAGTGTTTGCTTTATTGTATAGCTGGTCTCTAGGATCTGTTCCCAGTTCTGGGGCATGCTTCCTGTGACCCTGCCTCCCATCCCTCAGCAGAATTGCTCAGGTTCAAAGTAGGCCAATGTATGCCACAGGGAATTCTGTTGTTTTTACCCTTCTGGCAGAGGCCTCACATAATGAACAGTTCTTCCCAAGTGTAAGAGGCAGTTCTACTTTTGCACAGTAAAAAGATAGCGTGCATATTGGAAGCACTGGAGTATTTGCTCCTTAAGAGCTCTGAGTGAGTGTTGAACCAAAATCCTGCATGTATCATCCTCACATACATAGTGCTAGAAAGGAAGCAAAACTTTACAGGTTTTCTAAGATCAGCAGTTTAAATTATATCAAACAAAGTACGAAACACTATTTCCATTTGAAGTAGTAAGGAAAGCTTATTATTTGGGTATGTTTAGGATTTAAAATATCTGTTCCTGCAAAAGGAATGAACCTTCTTAATGGCCAGAAGTTGGGATATCAGCACTACTGGGCCCATAGCACTGCATGCAGGGTTTCCCATGCAGTGACAGCCTCACAAAATGTTTTGTCCACTTGATGATATTTCAAGACTGATTACCTGTATTATTTTTTTATTTTCCCTTTTACAAATATCAAATACAACTGAGGTTTTGCTGTATTGTTTAACTAAAGAGTAAGTGGCCTGAAAGTGTGTTGCAGTGACAAAATATTAAGTTGTATGCAGATTTGCAATTATGTTAAAGTGTCTTTGTTTTTTATTAACACCAAAGGAGTACTAAGCTAAATCTTGATTTGAGATCTTCCATTAAAAAGATACTGTCTCTTAGGGAGGGGGGTTGGTTTTATGGTTGGGTGCTGTTTTTTGTTTTTTTAAATTAAAGTCTATGTTCTCTTGAAAATACAGAGAATAGTATGTCTGGGGGTTTGTTTTGTTTTTCCCAGATCAGCAAATACTGTTTTAGTTTTACAAAATTAAAATGAGTGCCTTTCATATTCATCACATAATTACTGGCATCAGGTGACAGTCTGGGAGCATTTTATACCACCTCTCCTGCTGAAATTTGTTGTCTGTCAATAAAGGCTGTAATGTTAATGACTTAATGGTGCCTGTTAATAAGCAAGACTGGAAGTAAACGTTATTATCTAATCTTGTAGTACTTCCCGTCTTCATTGTGTGCTTTCAGGATGTTGATTGAAGTTTTTAAATTAAGTGGTTCAGTTTATCACCTCGTTGCCTTTTAGAGAAAATGGGAACATCAAATTTCTGACCAAAGGTGATAACAATGAAGTCGATGATAGAGGCTTGTACAAAGAAGGGCAGAACTGGTTAGAGAAGAAAGACGTTGTTGGAAGAGCAAGGGGGTAAGTAATGCTGTGTTCTTTTTAACTAAAATAGAGAACAAGTGATCAACTTAAATCGATTCTACTGGGTACAAAGTGGATAGCATGGTGTTTTTGAACTTCTTAAATAGACTGGTAATTAAGCTAATTTCCGTGGGAAAGTACTTTCTGCAGTCTACTCACTGTTGTGGAGTGGCAATTAATTTCTTGAAGAAGTAGCATGTAATAAAAGTAGTTCACCAGTGAGTAACAATCAACCAACCTTTTCTTGTAACTTCTGGAAACTGCCAGGAAATGATTTCCACATCCCACAGTAATTTTGTGCAAGGTTCCAGCTTTTGTCCACTTTCCTGCTTGCAAAGAGGATTTTCTCAAATTATCCATAGTTTTGTGTAAGAAATATGTATTTGGAACACTCTTGCGTGGAGCCTTGTACCATTAAGGCACATGTATTTTTAATGTTGTGAGTAGTATTTAGCAAGATGAAGCATTTGTGCGATGGAAGGAGTGGGGTCTGTGAGAGTTTGCTCCTGAATTTGTGTTGTCAGATGCACGTCATCTGTAAAGCCCTTGTTGTCTGCTTGAGTGTTTGTTTTCTCTGAAATCCATTATCAGACATTTCTGAGGGTTAATTTTGCACTCATCTGTTCTGTCCATTACAGATTTTTGCCTTATGTTGGTATGGTAACTATAATAATGAATGACTATCCGAAATTTAAGGTATGTATACAGACAGTTTGAATCCAAAGCTATAAAATACCACGTAAGGTAATAAGGAAAGAGTCTGGCTTGTAAAAGTACTTGTTAATCAATTTATTACCTAATGTAAAATGAGCACTGTTTTCTTGTTAGCTTGTCTGCAGTCTGGCAGAACGTGGTGCTTTTATTGATTTGAAAGAAATTTATAGCTACCTCATGAGTTAAATGTATACAGTTTTAACGCTTATTTATAAAGAATATGGTCACAATAAAATATTGCTGTAATTCTACAGGAACTGTAACTGCTCATCTACAGCGTGTAGTGTTGTGGAAGGCACATTTTGAGCAGTTTTAATTTCAAACTTCTCGAAGAATTTGGTTCTTTTTTTTTTTTCTTTTTTGCAGTAATGCTCTTTGGCTGTAATGGGGGCTTTATGTTCCTTTGAAACCGGGGGAAATCCTGAGGCAACCACAAAAAAGTTCCGCTTTCCAAGGAACAACTTTATAAGCTTAAAATTATTTGGGGATAAAAAAAGCGTAATATATATTTCAGATGTTTTAACTTCTGTCTACGGTTCCAAAGCTGTGCAAGCTTTTGTCTTGTCTAAATAAAGGGTGTTATTGATGAGTGAAGCTTTTGGCTCTTGGTTCATTCCTTAATGGCGTATTTACCATCTGAAATAAGTAGTGTTCTAGTTGGCATTTTGCAAAAGTAAGATACTGACCATCCAGTGCTAGCGCAGCTCATGCACTCATTAATGTGCTGTGGATGCATTGCTCCCAGACTGCAGTGTGATGGAGGCTCCCCTCGCTTTCTCCTGCCTGCCTGTTGAGGTATTTTGCTGTTTCTGTTCACAACCTTATGAGCTGTTCTGTCAGCACTTAGAAAGACACAGCACACATGTAGGAACAGGGGGAGCTATAGGAGTTTGGCCACACTTTTACCTAAAGAAAACTGTCTGGGTATGGTCTGGAGGAAGGAAAAAATGACAACAAAAACAATAAAACAGAAAGGAACTTTCACTCTGCGTTGAGAAATGGAAACTTCTTTTCTCTGAACGTGAAACTTGCTCCTTGATGTTCTAGAGATGAAGAAGGGAAGGACCTGATTTTTTGGGCCACGACATGATTCTAGAATTCAGGCTGTTGATGTTTTTACCTTTGTGTTCCTAGCTGTGAAATAAAGCCAACAAATTTTTCCTGGGGCTTTATAGAAACCCGAATTACTAGATGAAAAGCACAGTTGCATGCTCAGTAATATTACCATAAGGAAAAAGCATAACCCAGATTCCTGTTCTGAGGATGTGTTGTTCTGTCTATGACACCTGAAGAGTGTCAACCATAAAACTGATCTTTCATTTTAAACTAAGAACAGTCTTACGTGAAGTGCTGGGTCTTCTTGGCTTCCAGCGTCAGTGTTGTACCCTCAACAAAGCAGAACTTGTTTTCTCTTTGTACTTTGTTTTTGTAGCTCTGATGAGGAACAGCATGATGCTTTTTTTCCTACAGAGTTTTGTTTCTTCTGTAATCCCTCACCTCTGCAGAAATACACCGTTATACAACAATGGCACCCCTTCTGCTCTAACTGAAAGGCAGGCAGCTGCTGGGTTCTTCCAAGTACTATGTTTCTTTTGTGTCCCACTAAGCAGTTTTCACAACAAACCCTAATATAAAAACGAGTTATTCCGTATCAATTTGTGTAGAATTAAAATTGAGTATAATAAAGAGCCTGTCAGAGTAATGCAGTTATTCTTAATGCAGTCTTTCTGGAAGTGTGTCATCGTGGTTAAGTAAAAATACAGTATTTTGGGGGGGCAGTGTATGGATGGTGTTACTCAAATTAGAATTGCTTCCAGCTGCCATACAATCACAGTTCTAACTTTGAGAGTGGGACTTTGCACATAGCTCTGATGATAAATCCAGCCCATTTTGATGGGAATTTTGTGTTGAGGAAATGTGTGTTGGTAAAAAGAAGCCAGGATTAACTTAGCTGTGCTCAGAAGATTGTAATTCTTGAGAGTGATACGCTGCGTCTCGTTTTGACTCCCTGATAACCCCATCCTGTGGAACTGATTAATGGTAGAGTGAAATGCAGTTGTACCTACATTACCTGCTCTTATTGTTCGGCATTATATGTATCTGCTGTACCTGCTCTTCAGGGGTGTGCATGACAGCACAGCTTCACTTACCTTCCTGATTTCAGCTGGATACATAATCTGCTAACTGCATCCAACTAAGCAGCTTTTGTGAACCATGTACAACTTGTTCAACCATGCAGGCAATCCACCTCTTGGCCTTTGGAGTCTGCTGGGACTGAGGTGGAGGTGTCGTGCTGAGACCAGTCTGAGAACAGGTCTTTTCCCAGTGCCTGCCTCCTGAGGACTTCGTGTTGGTTGTAGGAATGAGATGTCTGATGCTGATGGCTTCTCGCTTCTCGCTGCATCAATTTGTGGGGAGATCTGAGAACTGAAGACCAGGCTGTTACAAAATGAAGTGAGGTCCTGTGGTGCACCACTTAAATGCTGATGTTCAGAGGAGCCAGTGCAACTTGGTTGGTTGTTCTCTGCTGGGTCTGTGAGTGGAGCAGACTCATCAAAGCCTCTGGGAAAAAGAAAAGCAAATGCCGGCTAGCCTGAGAGGTCCTCATATTTGGGGTGGTGCTGGAGGAGCAAAGAAACACCATGAGATACATAGCATCCGAAGCCATAAGGCACAGAGCTCTGTGGGCACCACCTGAACCCTTCCTTGCACTGAAGTTCTAGCTCACGGCACTGAGGAGATATGAAATAAAACCACCTGGGGGTTTAGGATGCCTTACAGTGCCAAGGCCCTACACAGCTCAGTGAGAGCATTTGTGCTGTAATCATAATTCTTCCGTCAATGCAAAATATGAAGCTTCTTTCTCAGCAGAGAGGAAGCGATGCTGTATATTAAGCCTGGTTAATCACGTCTCTTTTTCTCAGAGAAAAAAAATGCAAATGATGCAGCACATGCTTTTTGCAGAAGGAATGCTTTGCACAATGCCAACAGCCTCGCTTTTCTGACTCGGAACACCAGTGCTGCTGACAGGGTTTACACCCAGGGAGAAATGCTTTCAGCACTCACCTCTTCACAGCGCAGAGAAGACGGTTCAGACTTCTCTCTGCCTTTTCTGCTAATCACACATTGCTCTCACTGTCTTTTCTTACTCACTCAAGAGCCCCAAGCCTGCTGCTGGGGGTGCTTTGAAAGGCAAAAGGGAGAGAAAGCAGAAGCGCCCACAGACAGCTGTACGTCTGTCCTGCGATGGCTGTCAGTCCCACCAGGAGGAGACGGGGTGCCCACAGGACCAGCCCAGCCCTTTCTCTCTGTGTTTAATCAAGATAGTGAGCAACAGTGATGAAAATGGCGATTTCCTCTGCCTGCCTGCGTGGGCTTTATCAGTGTTTCTTTGAGCACCTCGTGGGCCTAAAGCAAACAAAATGTAAAGGATAAAAAGTTAAACGTTTCCCTGCTCTATAGCTTGGTTTAATTCAGTCTGTTCCACCTCTTCTGTCACTGTTTTCATGCTCCATGTACTAAAACCTTGTTTTAGTACAGAACCAACTCTGCTTTTCTACCATCCGCGTGTAGCGATGCTATCAGCAAAATCTGAAAGCCTTTATGGGGTGCGTGTGTCATCTGCAGGTGTATGACAACCTGATGTGGATGTGGGCAGCATCCCCATTCTGAAGCGGTTTGAAAACTGAACACACATCTGGATCCAAATTTGACAAACAAAGCTGCTACAGACAAAGCTCCATTCCGTTTGTGATGATGTTAGGACAGCAGCTCCCAGGATAGTGAAGGTCACATTGGCTGAACTGAAAAGTGTGTTTGGAAAGTGGGATGCCTGCATGCCAGCTCCAGCAACTGCAGCATGGCCATGGCTGTGTGAGTGTGTGCCCCAAGGCCCAAGGAGCTGCACTGGCTCCTGCTTCCAGGGAACATCTCCTTTTTGCAGCTGCTTCACTGCTGTGCATTGTGGCTGAAGCCACAGTGACAGCCCTGGGGCTTCCTGGCTCTGCCCCTCCTGTCACCTCTGCTCACTCGGGGCTCTGCCTAGCAGCAATCCAGCCTTCTGCAGTGAAGTTTCCTCCGTTTTAGTTTCTCAGACATAAATTCAGCACCAGCAGCTATATGTGGAAGGAAGTTGGCACTTGGGAAACAAAACGCATAGTTTTCTATTTCCTCTGAGCTTGTTTCCCATAGGTTTAGCTGCAAACTACCAAGCATGCAAGATGAGTCACCTGCTGGGTGCTCTGCTAACTCAGCCACAGCTGAGGAAGTTCTATAGAGGCAGCTCGCACTGCGATGTCAGCCCCATCCCCAAGACACCAAGTTAACACAGTGAGTTCATCTTCACTTGCATTTAAAGAAAGGAGGTAATAAGTGAAATGACAAAGCAAGAATAAAACAGAACAAGGCAATGCCCTAACCTTACTACTTAGGATTAACTCCAGTGATTAGGAAAGACACATCACCAATTCCCCCAATATTTTACCATCATCCAGACCTGCATCCACTGGATGCCCCAGATGCAGTGAGGGTTTGTTTCCTGGCAGCTGGGAGGTCCTGGCAGGTGAGATCTCCAGCTTCACTCCTAGGAAGTCCAGCTTTTCTACTTTTGAATAAACATTTACATACCTTCAAGCATGGAAACATCTGGTTTAATTCTCCCTTTTTGGATTCCACCTCCAGCCTGGCCGAGGCTCAAGGAGGAACCAAGGAGTCTGTGTATTAGTGAGCCTTGACATCAAGCTTCTAAACAAGGAAAGGCCAACACATTTTCATAATGCTTCATCTAAGCTACATCTCCTGCTAATGAGGCACCTTATCCAAGATACGTATTTTGCTAATGGTCATATATATTTGGTTAATGATTGGATGCTGATGATGTATAATGGGTTGTGAGATTCATCCTGAGATCCACATTGGTTCAAGGCCTACAGTTCAAGCCTTATAACTTCAGCAGCACAAACATTGCCAAATTTCTTAAACTTTGCCTTATTAAATAAATGCACATCATATCGTTCACCTCTGCAAAGCTGTGGGGCTCCTTTCACAAGAACATCGACAGGATGAAGCTCTTTACAATAAGGGCAGAGAGGTGGTGGTGCCCCATCCCTGCAGACAGCCAAGGTCAGGCTGGATGGGCTCTGAGCACTGCTGGAGCTGTGGGTGTCCCTGTGCACTGCAGGGAGTGGGACCTGATGGCCTTTTAGTGTCCCTTCCCATGAAGATTCTATGGCTTTATGGTCTGGCTGTTTGCAGAGAGCTGCCCCCCGCCCCGCTCTGCACCATTCAGCATCTCCAACATTTGCAGAGCACTCCCCGGTGATCGCTCCGTTATTGCACTGCTGATACACTTAAACCCCTGTTTGCTCTGTGCATACATCAGAGCTATCTGTAACGTCAGAACTGCTACAAAAGGCGGTGAGAGGCACAGCGTTTTCCTTTCACCCCCTTTTATTTCCATAAAATCCGACTCGCTGATGGACCACGTTTGCCTGAAATGCGAAGGAAGCAAAATAAACAGCGGTGCTGTGAGAGCAGCATTAAAACCCAGTGATGCTTTCCACACAGTCACTTACTTTGACATGTGGACAGATAAGCAAAAAGGTGTCTTCAAACAAGGAGAGCTGTTCCTTGAAACTCGCATACAAGTTGATGTTACTGAGCCCCTTCTTTAGGGCAGAAGGTGTCCCATAGGATTCAGTCCCCCCTGCCTGAGCATGTGTTCTCACTGACTTTCAGGATGACTGTCAGCATAAAAGCAAAGGTAAGTCTAAGAAAAGGCAGACAGGCCTTCAGAGTTGCTTCCATTTCATATAATCGTTGGTTTTCTCTTTCAAAAAGAGCCAAAGCCCTCAAGTGGAGTTTCTATTGGTGGCTTGCTTCAAATGACTCAGCTGAACGCCTGAGGGGTTTCAACAGATTTCTGTATTTGCTTCATGGCAATGCTCTCCCACCTCCACCCCCAAAAAAGGGATTCAAAAGCCAATGCTAATTAAAACAAAACAAAACAAATAAACAAAACAAAACAAAAACCAGCTCAAGCTCTACTTTGATCCCCCCTGCAGATTGTTACTTTTCACCATAATCGTAATGACCTGCAGGGAAACAATTTAAGACGAAAAGACAAGATGTAAAAATGGAAGTGCTCCAGGAGCAGCCTCAAAGCAGAGTAACCCAAGGCAGTGTGACATGAGATCCAACATCCTTTAACAGGTGGGATGTACGCAGACATGTCACGCACATGCAAAATCTGAGGAAGGTGCAGCCACTATGGCTGAGGAAAGCCAAACATTCTGCTTTGATGGTGTTGTTTTTCTGAAAATAAACATTTTTTTTTTCCTGAATTTTCCATTTCCTGGCTTGAATTGTGATGAGCAATTGGGATGTCCCACGGACAGCGATGCTGTCGCTCAGCACAGAGCATGTGCCTTTCTATAGCTACGCTGCACAGTGAAACTCCTGACTGAGGCATGAAAATGCCATTGTAAATTAAACAAGAATGCATAATGAATAACCAAAATGAAAGAGTGAATCACATGGAGCAATAAAAGGAGATGCAATAAACTGAGATGAAACAAGGGAACAATTTAGCTCATACAGTAGGGTACACAACTGACTTCAGAAGTGCTTGAGCTGGATAATCTGCCCAGTAATTACGTTACTTCACATCTTTGGTAGCTTCCAGCAGGAAACACTGCGGGTACAGCTGGGTGCAGCTCTGTGGGGTCAGCTGAAGGACCTGGCTATCCCTCGCAGCCAGCTCTGTTAGCAGCATCTCTGACATCATGTCGTGTCTCTCCAGACGCGAAACTGTCACATCAACCAATTCCATATGACTTCACCCCTGTGCCTGTTCCCCTTAGGGACAAGCAGCACATCAGGGCTGCACATCCTTCTGCCACGCATCCACCTTCACTCCACTGAGGCCACTTTGAGGAGTACACGTTTGTGTTCCGCCTCTTGGTGGCCTTTACAGCCCTCTGTCATCCACTTCAGGGACTCACCCACCCTCTCCTCCTCGCTCTCAGCAGGGTGGAAATCATAGAATCATAGAATCATAGAAAGGTCTGGGTTGAAGGGACTTTACACAGTGTCATCTAGTCCAACCTCCCTTGCATGTGCAGGACACTCAGCACTACCAGGCTGCCCAGAGCCACATCCAGCCTGGCCTTGAATGCCTCCAGGGATGGGGCATCCACAACCTCCTTGGGCACCCTGTTCCAGTGAGGAACATCTTTCCATTCATTAACACAGCTGGCCAGCTCTGGGTACCCTGGAGTGCTGGAACACACAAGAAGAAGTGCTGCAAACCCGAGTTGTATTCATGAATACCTGCAACAGTAACTTCAGGTGATAACTAGAAATTAAAAGAAACTCTGCCTCAGAGCTTAAAATCTTGTTGTCCTTTGAGTTTGCCCATTTTTCAGTGATTTCTCCACCTCAGAAGTGCTGGAGCAACTTTTTTCCTCCTTAAGCTCTTGCAAAAACTTCTCAGTCCGTTCAGGCATTTCCATCCAGAGAGGCAAATTGCTTCTGTGAACACTTTTCGTGCTTTCTGTAAAGAAGATAAGACTCATTTTGACTTTTAACTTCTTCCAAAAAGGAGTTCCTGCAACGGAGATGTCACCCGGCTCCCTGCCCCAAGTCGTGATGACGGCACTTTGCTTCAGCACGTAAATTAGCACATAGACATGAAAACCAGCACGGCCGACGGTAAAACCGCACCGTGTCACGGCCATCCCCTCGCCCATCTCCTCTGATCCCCGTGTCCCATTCCGGGTCCCTGCGGCAAAGCCCCCCCCGCCGCTGCCTGCCCCGCGCTGACCGACCCGAGCCCGCCGAATGTACCCGAGGGCAAAACCCACTCCTCGGAAGTTTCTGATTTGCAAACGTAACTAATGGTGAAAACGGCCCCGAGCGCCGTTTAGGGCGGTGTCTCCATCAGAACGAGAGCTGCCACGGGGACAGCACGGAGCGCCGACGGCACCGGGACAACGCGCCCAGGGCCCGGCGGGGCGGGACGAGCGGCACCGGGACGGCCGTCGGGGAGCACGTGCGGCGGATAGGGGCAGCGCCGGGGATGAGCTCCGGGATGGAACCAACCCCGCCTCCCCCCGCCGGGAGCGCTCCGGGGCGGGGAGGAGGGCGGGGGGGTCCGGACTGCCCGCGGCGGCACCCGCCCCCGCCGGAGGCAGGATGGAGGCACGGGGGGCCGGGGGCGGCCGCAGCCCCGGCCCCGTGAGGAGGCGTCAGGAGCGGGAGCTCCGCTCGCGCCCGGTCCCGGCTCCGTATAAATGGGGGTCGTCGGCGGCGGCGTGTCAGCAGCGCTCGGCCCAGCCGCAGCCGCAGCCGGAGCGCGAAGCCGGGCGGGGGCCGGCCCGCAGCGGAGTGCGGCTCGACGGCGGCGCGGGCAGGGAAGCGGCACCGGCACCGGCACGGGCAGGGGAAGCGGCACCGGCACGATGGGCTGCGGCGGCCCCCGGCGGCCCGGCGCGCTGCCGCTGCTGGCTCTGCTGGGTCTGCTGGCTGCGCAGGGCGGAGCGGCCCCGCTGCAGCCCGGCGGCTCCCCCGCGCTCACCAAGATCTACCCCCGCGGCAGCCACTGGGCTGTGGGTAAGTCTCCGTGCCGCCCCTCGCGCTCTGCTGGCCGCTCCGGGGGCTCCGTGCTGCCCGCGGGCCGCCTGCCGCCGCCGTCGGGTCTCCTTCCTCGCTCCATCAAAGGATGGGAAGTCTAAACTTTCAGCTTCTCCACCCACAACTTATTTCACCAGTTCTAACCAGGTGCTTCTCCCCAGTTCCCGGCAAAATGCTTGGTTATCTCTCTCTCCGGTTTGGTAGCAACATTCCCGCTGCCAGTGTAGGAAATAAGTTGTGTGTAACACTGACAGCACCTTCAGTTCCTGCTGTGCTTCAGTTTTGAAATCTTTCTTCCCTTCCCCTTCTCTTCCACCTTCCCTTTCCTTTTCCCTCCCTTTTCCCTTTCCTTCCACTCCCTTCTCTTCCCTTCATACCATCACTACTCCTAGCTGATATTTGAACTCTTTGCCACGTTTTGCCTGTTTGGATGAATTTCATGCCACAGTCCTTGTTTTTACAGGACACTTAATGGGGAAAAAGAGCACTGGGGATTTTCCTTATGCTTATGAAGAAGAAAACAAGATCCCATTTTCAGCCTCACCTGAAAATATCAAGCAGCTGGATGACTATCTGCAGCGGGAAGAAATGTCCAAACATCTGCTACAGCTGCTGGAAGGGAATGAAAATAAAAGTGCTCACTTCTCAAAAGGAGGGCTTCCCTGGCACACCAGGAACTCCTGGGAGACAGATGACAGCAGCAGCTGGAAAGATGTAAGTAAGACAAAATGTGTGAACGCATTCCTTACAGTCACCTTTTGTTTTTAAGCGGCGTACCATCTCCTTCTGACTTCTGCATTGTCCTGAATGTTATCAGAAGTGTGTCTAATGCAGCAGTCATTCAGCAAAGCAGGATTTTACTCTTGATTAAGAATTGTTAGTCACAATACATTTAGTCACAATACATTTAGTCACAATTCAACAAGTGTTCCACAGGTGTCAGTGTCCAGATTCCCTTCCAGCTCCCTGGTTGTTAACATTCTTGGCTTTTCTGGCACTTCTTCATGCTGAGATGACCACATCACCAGCAAGTTCTGTGTCGAATCAGAACCAAGCTGGTGTGAAAAACAGGGGTGCGTGCAGGGAAGAAGCAAAGAGCATCCTGTATAAAGCTGCCCCACATGGGCTGTGTGTTCTGGTTGCTGTTGCCTGCTCTGGCTTGCAAGGCACCTCATCTTGCAGTAGAGCCGCTCCCAGCTCTGCCTTCAGCACACCCAGATCCCTTCCCCAGGCATCAGTGTGTCTGTCTGATGATGCTGACCGCTGCTGTGGTCATGTTTGGTCCCGCAGAATCAATCTCAGCCTACAGGTGAGCTTAACACGTGCCATCATTAATCCAACCTCTTCTTCCCTTGAGCAATGGTACGTACGAGCACCAGTTGATGAGATGTGGCTTTGGTACAGATTCACCCCTATTCCTTTGGGAAATCCTGTGAAATGTACTTGGAAGGATGTCGGGGAGGTTTAACAGAAGGTAATCGAGGTCCAAAAGAAGGCTTGCTGTGTACATTGCAGAACTTACAACACAACCCCTTTCTCTGTAAAGCATCAGGTTCCAGGATGGTGATGGAGCTGCACAATTCTTTTGGGCAGCACTGAAATGGTATGGAAAGAGTGACACATGCTTTTAAAGGCATTCATGAGAAGGGTTTTTCTTCCCATCTTCTCCAGCAGTGCATATTCCTGAGGTAACTCTGCCCTGCTCTCCCTCCTGAATTCCCAGTGCAATGAAATCATTGCTGCTGACTTGAATAAGGATTTACTCATTAAATTAAGCTGTGATTTAAGTCTCTTAGAGCACTGATGTGAATGCTGCCTGTGTGTTTGTTTCTGGCTGTGGCTTTATGATGGTGATGTTTAAAATAACTGTGATTGATATGGTCTATAAAGGAAAAGCTGTTTGTCTCCTCCTCAGTTCTGCAGTGTGCAGCTCTGTAATCCAGTTAGACAAACTCCATTATGTTATATGGAGAGGGAAATATTTTTACTTCTAAAAACATTTGGTAATAAATCGTATTTGAATGGCCAGATGTTGCCCTTATTGAATTCTATTCACATCTGTGTGCTTTTGCTCTAAATTAATATCCACTTTTCTTTTTTTTTTTTGGTCAGACATTGAACGTATTTGTGGAATAATAATGGAGTAATAGCAAATACGTGGAATAACATTGCCTTAAATCTCCAGAATTATCCAATGAGGGGGAAAATAAATCACGTCTCCCATGCAACCACGATATGTGACAGGCAGCAGAGCCTCATTTTGCCATAGAACCTTTAATTTCCAGTGTGCAAAGTTATTTTGTCTCTCTTCTGCATCATGAAAGAGATGCCTACCCCCTGCTCTCCTCTTGCTGGACGCAAACACCTGATTGCACGCAGCCTAGGGAGGACAGAATACACTGTTTTTCCATTAGCTTCCAAAAGCAAAACCCCAGCACTCAACAATTAAACCATCCCTCTGCTGAGGTCTGCCTTCCAGGTGCAGAAGGTCTGAAGACCAAACGTGCTTTGATTAGGAGAGCTGTGTGCTCAGATGCTGTCCTGGGGGATGTGGTGTAGTGGGAAATGTTGGCAGTAGGTGGGTGTTGGACTGGATGGTCTCAAAGGTCTTTCCCAAGCTTGGTGAATTTGTGATCCTTTCCTAAATGTTTAAATAATGATTGCTGTTATTTTTCTTTTCTGACGAGGCAATGTTTATTTGTAGAGGCAAATTCTGGTGCATAGGAAATTCAGCCATATGTGTACACGGTGACATGAGAGCATACATGATTTCTGGATTTCTATTCTGTAGATGTTTTGTTGATACCTAAATACGTGTATTCTTGTATACCCTCTGGGTTTGAGGGGTTCCATCTACACACACTTGGCCCACACGCTTCCTGTTAATGTTCAGTGGAGGTGCCTGTGTATGGGGATGGTGGCTGGGAATCAGGTGGCTGAGAAAACTGATGGTGATGGGGTAGTGGCTATGGGATGTTTGCAATTGGCCCTCAGTGCTTTTGTGCTTTTCCAGCCATAATGTGTTTGAAACAGAAACTGACTGTGAGAGGAAGCAGACCCCGTGTTTGGTTCACTGTGAAACTGCCCATTGGGTGGAGGTACTGAAGTGTGAGCAAGAGTGATTTGTGAGCTCTGCTGTGCAGTGATGAAATACCTTCCCTGGGGCCAAATAGTGACCAGGGCAGCTGCAGTCAGGGAGCACTGCTGTGGTGCTGAGCAAGGGGAGCTGCTGCATCCGTCCACCAAGCATCACTGAAGGCAGGCACTGTTGGGAAGGGCTCTGTTCCATGGAATCTGCCAAATTTTACCAGTTTTGCAGTTTTTGAATTTAAAATCATAGATTGGAAGTTACTGCCCCTGAAGTCAAAAGCTGCAGCAGGAAATTCAGGTCCGCCCTCCAGGTAACTCGACTCAGAGCCTTGGGTACAAGCTCCAATTTGCTCTGAGCATTATTCACCATCAGTGCTCATGCTGTGCCGTTCAGTTCTCAAGAACAATAATAATAATAATAAAAATCATTTCTGAAAGACCAAAACACATTGGGATGAGTATCAAAACAGACAGTCAAAATGGGAGAGAACTGAACATCACAGTGCTGGGAATTCAGCTGCGAGTGGAGAGCCCGAGTTCCATCCTTCTGTCTTAAGGCAGCAGTGGGCTAAAGGAAGACTTTGCCTGCTCTTTATTTCATGAGTAAATTGCAGTTGAAGTGTTTAAAGATCAGAAAGGAAATCTGTCCTGCAAGCGGGCCTTGGTGTAAGTCGGAAAATAAGCTCTGAACTGTTCCTGTGTCTTGGCTTTTTAACAGTAATGAGGCATTATATCAACGAGATGGCAGGCAGAATTCTCTGGGAAATGACTTTCCTCTTACTTTGCTGATTGGTTATTAAGCTGATCAAGACAAATGATGCCTTTTCGTGTTTGTTATGTGAGCACACAAGGCAGCTGTGTATGAGGCTGATGAGCATAGAGAGTGACTTCTGCCAGGCTGCACTATAAATGCCATTTTTTCTCTTTTTATTAGATGATGGAGAATCTGCTTCAAGTTGTGAATATGAAGGAGAGCACTCCGAGCTGAAAGAAAGTCTCTAAACCCGAAGAACTGGAACACTTTCCATAAGAGACTATGTTTCACAAGCACTTGATTGTAATCAGATAATCAGCAAGGTTTCTTTTCTGTAAACAAGATTTCCGTTGTGTAAGATACCTAAATACACGTATTCTTGTATGTTTCGGCAATGACCACGCTCTCTACTTCATTTCCGAGGCTGCCCTTTCTCCCTCGAGAGGCTGTGACGGGCGCAATGCTCACGGAGGGGTCTTGCAATGAGTGACACCTGCCCGGTCCGCTCGGACACCGCGCGGCGTCCCGTCGCTGCAGCAGATGGCGCTGATGGAAAGAGCCGCGGCTGCTCTCCCGCTGTGCCCGATGCGGCCGCCAGGGGGCGCCGCAGCACCGCGGATACGGGGCGGAGCGGTGCGGGGCGGTGCGGGGCGGTGCGGGGCGGTGGGAGAAGCGGGGCGGTGCGGAGAATCCGCCTGTTTTCCCAGCCCTGCCTACACTCTGCCCACTGGCAGTACCGGCAGAAGGGGTTAGTACTTAAGTGACTTGAGTTCCTCTGCCCCGGTGGTGCGCTGGTTAGTCCTTCCCGCCCTCCCCCTCCCAGCTTTTCCCTCCTGGAGGACGGGGTTCTCTGCCCCGTTTAGGATCATGGGATCCTAACAGTTGGAAGGGACCATCAGGTCCCACTGCCTGCAGTTCACAGGGGCACCCACAGATCTATCAGGTGTTCAGTGACCCATCCAGCATGACCTTGGCACGGAGCACCACCACCTCTCTGGGCACTCAGGTTCCTCACCACCCTCAGTGTGAAAGACTTTTTCTGTATATCCAACCTAAATCTCCCCTCTTTAAGCCTGAAGCCACTTCCCCTTGTTCTATCACCACAGACCCTGCTAAAGTGTCTGTCCCCTTATTTCCTGCAGCTCCTCTTTAGATACTGACAGGCTGCTCTCAGGTCTCCCTGGAGCCTTCTCTTCTCCATGCTGCGCAGCCCCAGCTCTCAGCCTGTACTCGTATGAGAGGTGTTTTCCATCCCTGGGACCGTTTTTGTGGCCCTCCTCTGGATGTGCTCTGTCAGGTCCACGTCTCTCCTGCACTGAGCACTCCCCATCTGGACGCAGCACTCCAGCTGAAGTCTCACAGCTCAGAGCAGAGGGGCAGATCTCCCTCCCCCCTCGCCCTGCTGGCCACGCTGCTTTGGATGCAGCCCAGGATACGGTTGGCTTTCTAGGCTGCGATGGGACACTGCTGGCTCATGTCCAGCTGCCATCCAGCAGTGCCTCACGTCCTTTTTGGCAGGGCTGTGCTCCATCCTTACATCCCCCAGCTTGTACTGATGGTGCACTCCTTGCATTTGGCTTTGTAGAACCTCATGCAGTTCTCATGGGTGCGCTGCTCAGCCTGTCCAGGTCACTCTGGATGGCATCCTGTTCCTTGGGATTGTTGGCACCATGCAGCTTGGTGCCATCCACAAACTGCAAACATCCACAAAGAGGGTGCACTCCGTTTCTCTGCCTGTAGGGTGGCACTGGTGTGATGTGACAGGGAGGGAAAAAGCAGAGGTGTGCCTATGGCAGCTGTGTGGCTGCAGGACCACAAAGCCCCAAAGAGCTGGGGCTGCCCACCATGCAGGCCACGCTGGGACTGCATCCTCCGTGCTCACTGCAGTGCTCCCTCCCATACCAGCAGCCTGAGCTGCAGCTCTGCCTCCTCCTAACACCATCCAAATCCCTGCTGCCCATTGCTGCTCTCCCCTAACTTCCCTAACCTGATGATTTTAACCTCTTTTCTACACAGGACCAAACATTTCAGGGCTTATGTCACAGTTCTTAGTGGGGCAGGAACTTCGTATGCCAAAGGGCTGATGTGTCAGCCAACAATCACATCACACATTAGCAAAATAGAGAAGACACAATATTTGTTCTACCAGAAAGCCCAGCAGTGCTGTCAGGATGGCAGCAGCCCCACTCTAATCCTCCCCAACTTCTGGTTCTGTCCCCCCCACAGTTGCAGGCAGGTGACACCAGCTGTCCCTCCCGCATAGCCCAAAACCTTTATCTTGGGGATGAAACAAACGCAGAGGTGGGTTTGATCCCCAGGTCCTCTGCCCACCCCCCACAGGTGGAATGGGCACAGCTCAGCCAGGATCCCAGCACAGCCAGCACCCAGCACAGCCAGCACAGCCAGCACCCAGCGCACCCTCCTGCCTGAATCCAGCTCCATCACAAGGGGCTGCATCTTTTAATAGCTCCATTTGCAGCTGCTTTATTGGTGTGACTTTTCCTTGGAGCTCCGGTGCCGCAGAGGTCGGGAGCAGGCGCTGGCAGTGCGGTCCTGCTGATGGAACTGAAGCAAAAGGAGAAAGAGCTCCGGCAGAAATGGCCGCGCTAAGAGCCTTAGCGCAGTTAGAGCAAAGAAGTGGTTAAGGATCTAGATGATTTAATCCAGTTTTAAGAAAAGGTTTTACAGTGAGCAATTAGATGCTGGTTAAGGAATTAATCACTAATGGGTCATTAACTCTGACTGCTATTGTACAGTTAACAAGCCGAGGCAGGATTATTAGACTCAGCACCCAATTAAGGAGGAGAAGATATTTACAACAAACGGAACAAATGGGATTTTAAAATGGAACGGGACAATCTGAAAGTGCAGGAAGACAGAAAACCAGACGGGGTGCGGGTGTGTTTGTGCTCAGCCCTTTATTGGCTCCGAAAACATTTACCTTTCCACGTTCAGGGGGCTAAAACCGTCACTTTCCTCGGAGGACGCGGCTGCACACAGGGGCCGATAATCCAGTGCAGGCTTCAGGCGGACCGCAGGCAACAAAGGAACTGCTCCGAACGTCCGTGGAAGAGTCCCGTCCCCACAGCCGGGCGCAGCACGCCGTCTTTCGCCTGCAGGTTTTGGATAAAGAGCTTGACGAGAGCGAACGGGCGTCCGCAATGCTCCGCCGTGCCGAGCAGAACTCAGCGGGTCCTCCTGGCGGCCGTGCGGGATGCGGGAGGCAGCGGGCAGGGCGGGCAGGGGGATGGTGGCGAAAGGTGGGCGAGCACCCCCAGACCTCGGGAGCACCCCCGGACCTCGGGGTGCTGCTTGCTGACCGCGAGCAATGAGCGCTGCAGGAGCTGTTCCGGCCAGGTGATGCACGTGGGATTGCGGAGCAGGAGCTTCCGAAAGAGAGGGATCCCAGTGATTAGCTGCACCCGCTCTATGGACACCAAGGGACGTTGGGGGGGTGAGGGGGGGATTCTGCTGCGAAGGAGGCTGCGGAGGGATGCTTAGAAACTGCGGTCTGAGGTTAAAGAGCTCCCCGAAGTGAAGCTGAGCGGAGCTGACATGCTTGCTCCTGACAGGGCTCTTAAAGATATGCACAGATTGTGAAAATATAATTAGAAGCCAGCCTTTGTCTGGCCACAACGAGTGGGAAATGGTGAAAGGAAAGGCCTCCCGGCCGGCATTGAATCGTCCCTGGGACACAATAAGGGCGCTTGTGCATCCTTCTCCTTTCCCTAATGAGAAACGTTAATTGCCACAACCTCCAGAGTGTGCAGAGTGCCCCGTGCCCAGCGGAGGAGAAGGGCAGTTTCATTACAGCTTCTCAGCCCCATTACGGGCAGTAACGGAGATAATGGAAAAAAAAGGGATGCTGCAGTTATAGCTGAGGTGGCTCAGGAAGGGTGCTGTGCTGCAGGGGGTGATCACAGCCCTGCACCCTGACAGCACTCGGCCCCACAGCACTCAGCCCCACAATGCTCAGCCCTACAGTGCTTGGTCCTACGCTTCTCAGCTCCACAGCCCTCAGCCCGACAGCACTCAGCCCCACAGTGCTCGACCTCACAGTCCTCACCCCACAGTGCTTAGCCCCACAACATTCACCCCACAGAACTCAGCCCCACAGCACTTGATCTCACATCTCTCAGACCCTCAGTGTTTGAGCCCACAACACAGCCCCGCTGTGCTCAGCCCCTCAGCATTCAGCCCCTCAAAGCTCAACCCCGCAGTGCTCAGCCCTGCAACATTCAGCCTTGCAGCACTCAGCCCCACAGCCCTCAGCTCCACAGTTCTTGAACCTGCAGCCCTCAGCCCCACAGCACTTTCTCAGCCTCTCAGCACTCAGCCCCGCAGCACTCAGCCATGCAGCGCTCAGCCACACAGCTTTCAGCCCCACAGCTTTCACCCCGCAGCTCTCAGTCCTGCAGCTCTCAGCCCCGCAGTTCTCAGCCCAGCAGCAAATCAGTCCCAGTTCTCAGCCCCTCATCATTCAGCCCCACAGTTCTCAGCCGCGCAGCTCTCAGCCCTACACCATGCAGTCCCACAGTTCTCAGCCCCACATCATTCAGCCCTACAGCTTTCAGCCCCGCAGCTTTCAGCTGCTCAGCACTCAGCCCTGCAGTTCTCAGCCCTACAGCTTTCAGCCCCGCAGCTCTCAGCCGCTCAGCACTCAGCCCCGCAGTTCTCAGCCCTACAGCTTTCAGCCCCGCAGCTCTCAGCCACTCAGCACTCAGCCCCGCAGTTCTCAGCCCCACAGCCTTCAGCCCCGCAGCACTCAGCCCCACATCGCTCAGCCCCACAGCTCTCAACCCTGCAGCTCTGAGCCCCACAGACTTCCCCGTCCCTGTGCAGTCACCAGGGAGCACAGGGCTTGCAGGACCTGCCAGCCCCCTTCTCTGGGGGCAGTGCAGGCCAGAAGCATAGGGTCGGGTGGCAAAGGCCGTTTGGACCTCAGGCCATCCTGCAAAACCGTGTGAGGATGGCAAACACCACTGGGCCACAACCCTGGCAGAGCTCCGTGGCGGCTGAGGGAGCACCACAGCTACACTGTGGGACAGGAGGACCCCAGGGGCCGGTAGCCCTGGCAGCCTCTCAGTGCACACAGCCTGCAAGCCAGCGGTGCCGCTGAATGGGACAAAGCAGAGGATCCTTCCCGCACCCTGCGGGTCACAGTTCCCAAGCACTCCGTGCATTTCTGCGCCCTACTGCAGCTTTTATTGCGACTAAAGCATCCAGGCAACGAGGGAGAGTGGGAGAGCTTTTCCTAAGCTACAGCCCGGCCCCAGCTCCGCGGGGCATAAGGCAAAGGGGGTTCAGAGGACCACAAAATACAAAGTCGGGACGCGGGCAATGTCAGCAGCGGAGCGGGTCGGGGGCGTCCCACGGCCTCCCGGCACCGGCGTTCTCAGCGGCCACATCCCAGCACAGGGAGGGAGCTCAGATGGTCTGCCAAGGCTTGCCGATGGACTGGATGTGCTCCTTGGCCTTCATGCGCAAGGCGGCAATGCTGGTGTTGCGCGGGTCCCCTTCGTCCAGGGGGAACTTGTCCACAAAGGCGGCCCCGCACTGGTAGGGCGGCGGCGGCCCCATGGCTCCCAGGGGCTGCAGCGCGTGGGTCACGGCCGGAGAGTTCAGGAAGGGCGGTGGTGTGTAGCTGGCAGGCAGCCCCTGAGGAGGGGCCGCGAAGCCAGGCAGGCTCTGCAGGGCCGCGCCGCCGGGCACGGGAGGACCGAGCCACGTCTCCAGCGGCAGGCTGCTGCCCAGCGCACCCACCGGGGCCGCCTGCGGGGAGCGGCTGAAGGAGAGGATGGGCGAGTCCTGCAGCTTCATGGAGCTCACCTCCAGCTTCTCCTGCCGCCGCCACTTGGCCCGACGGTTCTGAAACCACACCTGCAAGCACAGCCGCGTTACTCGGAGCGGCACGGCATCGGGGACCGCAGAGCAGTGCGAGCCCCGCGGCGGAGCCGTCCTGCTTTCCCCGGCCGTCCGCCATCCCGGCACGCAGCGTCCGGTAGGGAAACGGCGGAGAAACGGAGGCGGCCGAGCCCGGGAGCCCTCACCCGAGGACGCTCGGACGGAAAGCGGCCCGGCGCGTCTCCGCGGCTCCCCCCGGCCGGGGACAGCCGGGACAGCGGCACCGACAGCCGCCGCCGCGAGTGCGGGTCCGCGCAGCGCCGGGCCGGGGCTCCCGGGGGACGGAACGCGGGGCCGAGCCGAGCCGAGCCGAGTCGAACCGTGCGGGACCGCCGGCAGCCGGAGCGCGGGCGTTACCTGCACGCGGACCTCAGGCAAGTTGACCTTCATGGCCAGCTCCTCGCGGCTGTACACGTCGGGGTAGTGCGACTTTTCGAAGGCGCGCTCCAGCTCGTGGAGCTGGTAGGTGGTGAAGGTGGTGCGGTTCCGTCGGTGCTTCTTCTTGGGCTGCTCCTCGTCCGACGGTTTCCCGTCGCCGCCGTCGCCGCCGGGCAGCTCGGGGCTGGCGCTCCCCGGGCAGTACGGCTCTGCGGGGAGAGACAGACGGGTGAGCGGCGGGGCGGCCGCCTCCGGGCCCTCCCCGGGGCGTGGGACACGCGTCCGCCGCCCGCCGCGCTCACCTTGGAAGCGGCCCTGGTGCTCGGCCGGCGGCGGCTCCGCGGGTCCCTTCGGGAGGCAGTGCCGCGGCCCCCGCTTGTCCGCCGCCTCCTTGGCGCTGCCGGCGCCGCCGTCGGGCTGGAAGGGGCCCAGGAGGCCGTCATCCTTGGTGAACCCCAGGATGGCCTCGATGCTGTGCAGCCTCGACGGGTTCCCCCCGGGGCTGCGCGCCGCCGGAGCCGACAGCGAGAAAGCACCTTCGGCCATGGCGAGCGGGGCGCCGGGAGGGTGCATGGGGCGGCCGGCCCGGGGCGGCGCGGACGGCACTGGCACGGCACGGCGCGGCGCGGCGGGCTGCCCTCCTCGGGGCGGGGGAGGAGTGCCGAGGGGCGGTGGGCGACGGGGAAGGCGAGGCCCCGCGCCGCTCCGGCCCGGCGGGGGGAGGCAGGGCATCCCCAGAGCCCCGCCGGCGGAGCCCGTCGCCCCCCCCCCCTGCCGCCACGCCCCGCCGGCTCCGGGCGGCCCCGGGCGATGCCATCCGGGGCCCGCGGGGCGGGGCGGGGCGGCCCCCGGCTGCCGATGGGGCTGACCGCGGTAGGGCAGCGCGACGCGACCCGCAGCTGCGGACCCAGAGGCGGCCGAGCGCCGTCGGAAACCGTCGTGGTACGGCAGACGGCGGGGACCGGCCCGGGAAGGGCGCTCCGCGACGGGGCTGCGCTGGAACGGGAGCACCGGGCTGTGTGGGCAGTCGGCTCCGAGCCCTGCGCGCTCTGCGGCCTCCCGGGGTTTCCGAATTCCTCTCCCCGACAGCCCCAGCCTGCGCCTGTCCCGTGAGTTTGGAAGGCACGTCGGCCTCGGGGCGGCTTCGCCGTGGCACTGCCCGGTGTTTAAGCGCACAGAGTAAAACGTACTGCGGGAAGAAGCTGCTGCTGGCAGGGTGCTCCTTCTGAGTCTGACTGCCCTCGAAGACGTGTTTACAGACCGAGTGAAAACGGGCTCTGGAGGAGCTGCCCTCAACCTTTCAGCTCTCTTCTGAGGAAGGCTCGAGGGGACAGTTATGGGAGCAATTTCCAAGTTGTTGGTATTGCTTCCGATAGGAGAAGGGTTGGTTCTACATCCCCATACCCTGCGGAGGACTGGGGGTTAAGAGGGCAGGGCTGTCCCTTCAGGTCTGTGTCGTCCTCCCAATTTGCAGGGTTTCCTTCTGCCCTCGCCCACACCTTTTTAAGGTTTATGGGCTGATGTCCCAGAGTTAATTCGTTCCAGGACTGCTCAGCTTCTCCTAATAGTTGCAGGTGAGGTTGGCCGTCGCCAACTGCTACTTGGAAGAGATGGGGAGAGGGGGGAGGTGTACAGAAACAGCTCAGCCATCCATTGGCAAAGAGGGAAGAGGCCAACAGAAGAGACAAGAAAAGGTTAGTGTGGCTTTTGTGCACAATATAAAAAGCAAGTCAATACCATTGGAGGGGCATTGGAGGGTACTCAAAGCAATCAGCCAGGGGCCATTGTGTTCCTTTAATCTACATGTGTATTTCCCAAGAACTCTATTAATGAAGATGAATGAACTGTGCAATGTCCCTAATTTCTTCTAATTTGGAGCTGGGTTTTTATGGCACTCAAAACCAGCGCAAAACATGTCTGGCTCTCCAGAAGCTCTGGGCATGCTCGAGAGTTTGTATTTTTTTTTTTTTTTTTTGCCTGTTGTAGTGGGAAAGGAGACAGACAGCAAGGTGAGGTGAAGCGGCGTAGCCCTGTGGACAGACTCTGGGCTGGCAGTAAGAGCCATGAAGGCAACTGGGTCCTGGTGCAATTGCTGCCTCTTGGGCACCTGTCAAAGCTGGCAAACACAGGAACAAGACCATTTTTGCTATTAATCACAACGTGACATACAACAAAATACTTACACTCCCAAAGCGGTGTAGATCTCCCCATACCTGTCCCCTGTACCTCCTTCCTGCGGATGCAGAATGAAATCTAAACGGGAATAATTTTGGTCCTGTTGATGTTTTTGAGAGAAACGTATGGCACGGAGCTTCAAGCCGTGAAACCAGCACATAAAATGCCGTGGGTTTTGCTTCCTCTCCTCTGGTCTTTATGTTGAATGGGAGTAATGAGGTCAGCCTGCAGGTGGGACGTCGCTCTGCAGCCCAGTGACGTGCAGCAAGGATCACTGCCCTGAGCGATGGACGGCGCAGCAAATCATGGAGGGGAAGGCGGGAGCAAGGTGAAAAGGGGAGTGTTCATTATCAGGAGCCTGTGCCCTGTTTGCTGATTGCTCTGAATCACCCAATGAGCTCGGGCGTTGGGCTCACCTTGCTGATGTGCCCCTCCGGAGCAGGGGAGTGGAGGTTCATGCTGTAAGGCTATATTAATGCAATCCTTCTTTACTTGTTTTCCAATTAGCCTAATTGAATTCGGATTGCTTAAAAGTGGGCACCAGAGACATTTATCTTGATGGGATGACGGCCTTGAGCTCTAGCGATCCTATTAACTGTAAGAACACAAATCCCAGGTAGGGCCCGACCAGCAGTAGCTCCCATGTGACCTAATGCCTTTAATCTGCTCCTCTTCCATGCTGTGCACACACACACACACAGACAGGCATGCACACACGTGCACACATGCGCACAGGTGCGTGTGCATGCATACATGTGAGTTGGTGCACACATGTGCACACAACACACACATGCAGTGCCTGCCTGTCAGGAGAGGAAGTATTCTATGCAAGGATTTGGAGAAAGGCCTTTTATTATCCTTAGAATTTCACAGAATTGGAATCAGAGACCCATTAACTGGTTGGGATGGGCAAAGCCCTCTGTCTCTCTGGTGCCTCACTGCCCCAGCACTGTGCCCAGCCCCATTTTGGGGATTTTGCAGGTCCCCATGGAGCAGCCTCCAGCTCCCATTCCCAGCACAGCTCCAGCATTGCCCAGCACAGCAGTGCTGCTGGGGGCAGGGGTTGCTCCTGGACTCCAGGCTGTGCCCAGTGCACTGGGCAACACTGGAAAGACCTGGCTGCGTCTTCATTGCATCATCCCTTCAGGTGTTTATATGCATTGGTTGAGACATTCATAAACGTGGTGGTGTATCTATATACACTGAGTTGGAGCAGTCGGTGTGCTGCCTGTCTGCTTTGCTACCCCACTGTCTGACCCCAGGGCTCGGCACCCATTGAGCTGTGCAGGGCTCAGTGCTGAGCTCTGTGAATGCCTCCCCTGGGGAAATGCTGTACTGGTGCAGCTGATGGCTCTGCCCAGCTCGGGGGGCTGTGTGCCCCCAGCTCCATGCTGGCTGCTGAGGGCTGCAGGATGTGGGCATGCTGCTGGCCCTGCTGTTTCTGTGGTCCCCTGGCTTCACCCCAAACCAGCTGCTGCTACCTGCAGGTCACTAGTGGTGTTAGGGTTATGTTTGCACTGCATTGCACTGCACTGAATTGCATTGCATCTTGTTTCATTGCATTGCATTGCTTTTGCGTTAGGGTTAGGATTGCATTGCATTGCACTGGTTTTGGGATAGGGTTGGGTTAGGGTTAGTAGCACCTGGCAGTGCTGGTCTTGTAAGCTCCCACCACCCAGGGACACTACAGGCAGGATGCCGTCCAGCACCTTGTGTGACCTGACCCTGCCGTGCAAGGCTGAAGCTTTTTATGTCTCTGGCTCTAAAAATGGTGCCTAAGGCATTGTGGGCCCTGCCAGCAGCAGATCAGCTCAGCTGTGCCCAGTGCCGGGCCAGGCAGTGTCCCTCACTGTGGGCAGGGGGCTCTCATCCCACCCATCCCATCCCCCAGTTGCCTCCAGCCCTGCTGACCTGGACTGCATTTTGGAATCTCGTTAATCACTCGTTTGGTGTTTCTGACTGTACTTTCTTCTCTGACCCTTTAAACCACAAAAACGCTGATCCTGTATGTGCTTACGAACTTAATTAGCTCCTTTAAACCACCAGATGCTTTCAATAAGATTTTCAGGATGTCCCAGGCACATTTTAATTCAAAGGTCAAAAGTCTTAGGCCTGTTTACCGCGGCGTTTTATAGATGGGATAACTCAGCCTGAAAAGCAACAGAACAGCACAGAGACACTTAATAACTTTATACAAATGCAGAGGGAGGTGGATGGATCCTCGCTAATCAGAGGCCAATGGAGCTGGGCTGGAAGGGGAGGAGAGGAGAGGAGGGAAGGAGGAGAGGACGGTGGAATAGAGGAGGGAGAGTGAAGAGAAGTATCCGAGGAAGCGAAGGGAGGTTAGGATTTTGGCTCTTCCTTCGAGATTCTCGAGATCGTTCTCTGGAGTTCTTTCCCCACCTTGTTGTATCTTCGGGAACTACCACACCCTTTGTCTTTATTCCTTTTTACTCCCTATTTTTTCTCAGGTAGGTTTGCCTGAGATAGCTTCAAACCTTAGAAGGTTTCTACATATCCCCATTTGCATATTTAATTCACAAAACACTCTTGAAGGATTTACAAAGTGCTTCATTTTACATGATATCAGGGCCCTGTCTGAGTGCTATTATATGTATCAGCCGTGCAGGAGGGCAGTGTAGCTCCTGTGTGGGATATTGTGCACAATATCTCATTGCTGTGAGTGTCCTGCAGGTCCCCATCACATCCACACGCAGTGACATGATTGTCTCAGGTGGTAGGTAGCATTTTATGCTTCACTTTTTGCCCTTATATTTACAACATCGATGGTCAAAACCAACGTATTTTTAAAAGAATTCTTGCAAAACGTTCGACATTTGAATATTGGTTTTGCTTTAAAATGTTTGAAATGAGGTGTTTTAATTACATACGTATATTTCTGAGAGCAGTATTAAATGAGTGATTACCTGTATGTTATGCAGTGGAAGCACAACTGTAATTGACAGTGACACATTTAATAGCATTCTGAACACTTTGGAAAGGCACGCTTTTCCCTCAGCATTTGCTTTTTTTTTCTTTTTTTTTTTTTTTAAAGCCATCTTTTCCTTGAGGAAAAATGTTATGTTAATAAAAAACGAAACAAAACCAGAATCATTTCTGCCTTTACACTAAGCAACTACAGCACCTAATATACCCCCCTGGAGGTTTTGATCTCTGTCTCTCTCTCATATTGACATGTGTTGCTATGGAGCTAGGTGTACCCCTCTGCCCTCCCTCACCCTCACCCCTGTGAGGTGGGGTTGGATTGGATTGACAGCCCTGGGGTCTCCCCTACATCACAGAACATTTCTGCTCAGCAGCCTGTTTGATTTCGGTGAAGGTGGCTTGTGCCTTTTCCTTGATCGCGTCCATGTCCATATTCTGAATGTTCTGCAACTGTCCCAGGATAGAGTCCTTGTCCTCTTCCTCTATCTGATCCTCTGCCACCATTTTCTGGAGGTCTTCTGGCAAACCCACGTCATCTCCAGCCATCTGTATTTGGTTCTCATCCAGTTCGCTCTGACAAAGAACAGAAGACAAAAAATCTATGGGATTTCAGGACCTAACAACGAGTCCCCTTTGGTTTGTTTGTTTTCACAGAGCCAATCACCAAGGTTGGAAATGACCTCCAAGATCAGCCAGTCCAACTCATCCATCTGCCAACCAGTACTTCCCACTAGAGCATGTCCCTCACTACGACATCTGAACGTCCTTGCACACCTCTGGGGATGGTGACCCCATCACCTCCCTGGGCAGCCTGTCCCAGTGCCTGACCACTCTTTCAGAGAAGAAATTTCTCCTAATGTCCAACCTGAGCCTCCCCTGGATCCTGTACCTTTTGTGTTTGAGGGCGGGTCAACAAGTTGAGTTCACTGTACAGATATTTGCATTGAAATATGTTATTCCAGCAGATCTGTAATTACAAATAGGTTCTGCTCCAGAACGCAATCATCCACCACTGCTTTGTGATGTTTGCCCGCAGTTACAAAACTGACAGCAAATCAAAGTAAATCAAAAAAGTTGAGTGCTTTGTATGTATCTGTGCAAAGAGACCTGCAAAAACAATTACAGGGATGGGGTCTACCACAAACCCACAAGCACAACCATAGCACTTGGTTCTGTATTCCAGTGTCATTCAAGGCACGCTAGTTTTGTCATCTGTTTTCTGTTCCTGTTCTGGAGTTTCATCCTGGAAGGTTGCTCTATAATTCCTTGATTGGTTTT
>JADANK010000533.1:0-37538 GCA_021292215.1 Lophura nycthemera
TTTTGGCTTGAAGGTTTTTGCTTTGTCCTTGGGAAGGTGTGTCTGACATCTCCTGCAGCAGGGCCTTCTCATTTGCTGGGCTCAGATGAAGCTTCTGTGCTTGGAATGCAGCTTGCAGGATTTGGAGTTGATTTTGGTGAGACAATGAAGCTGTTTTTCCATTATTTTATCCTGAAAAAATCATTTTAATGGTGGATTTCCCCTCATGGTTTGTCACAGGTCATGTTTAGTTGCATTAAGAGTTAGAAAACTCATCTGCGTCTGAGCTTCCCTGCTTTCCCTCTGCTCTGGGGAAAGTCCTTCTGCTGTGGACATGAGTCCCTGCACAGTTGTGACTGCAGTGCCCCGTCTGCAGGAACGGGAGCATTTCAGATTCCACAACGGTTTGTTTTCCTTGTGGTGGTGGAATGGTGGGCATGGAGGAGGGGGCCTTCCATTCTCAGGGTGGCTGTTCCCTCGGGAGGCTTTGTCTTGGTGAATTCTACCAGTAGTTGCATCCACCCCACAGTAAGCTATTTCATGTCACCTCTGCACTCGTGGAATCAACACAGCCACAGACAGAGCTCCCAAGGGAACAACCAGCCCCCCGGGTGCCCGTGTGCAAGGCTGTTATTTGTTACTTGTTTTTCACGTTGGCATCCAGAGTTGGAGGCCCTGTGTGCTGCAGCATCATCAGCACGAGTGAGACGTGGTGGGAATGGTGCTGTGAAGGGTGTGCTGTGTGTGATGGATGGCTCTGGGCTCTCCAGGGCGGAGATGCAGGGCAGGTGAGATGGGATGGGGTTGCTGTGTGTACTGGTGGGCTGGATGGAATGGAGCTTACAGTTAGTAATGACGTGGTTGAAAGCCTCTGGGTATGGATTGAGGGACAGGGAACTAAAGTGGGCGTCACTGTGGGAGTCTACTATAAGCCACTGAGCCTGAACTACGATACCAATTAATTATTCTTAATTCTTTTACAGAGTGTCTCAAGAACAGCCTTACTTGTGAATGGGTTACCAACTTCCCAGAAATTGAGGGCTGTGCCAGGATCTGATTTGCTCAGATTGGCATGAGATATTTGTTTCATTTCTGCTCAGAGATGAGTGCTGAGTGGTTCATACACAAGGCTAAGGTGCCTTTTCTGTGCTACAGGATTTCTTTTGTGGACCAGGAATGCAGGATCGCCTCACCTCCGAGTGTAGTGACAGAATTCACCCACACGAATGGGTACCTACTCTTCATTTGCACGTTTCTCCTCGAAGCAGAGTGAGGCATCTGATCCCACCACCCACGGTGCCACCAACCCCTGCAGTGTCCCTGCTTGTTAGATTTGAGTTTCTCAGGCCAGAAACGGAACTGCCTGCCCAGAGAGGTTGTGGATGTCCCATCCATCCCTGGAGCTGTTCAAGGCCAGGTTGGATGGGGCCCTGGGCAGCCTGATCTAGTATGAAATGTGGAGATTGGCGGCCCTGCATGTGGCAGGGGGGTTGGAGATTGATGGTCCTTGAGGTCCCTTCCAACCCAGGCCGTTTTGTGATTCTGTGATTCTGTGTAACAGCACTGGCACTGCTGGAGGGCCCCGACAGAAAACCAAGGTCTTTGTCCTCTAGGCTGCGGCAGTTGTATCTGCTGCTGAGGCTCAAGAGGGCACGTGTTGTCCTCGTGCCACGGGGGCCTCCTTGCTGCCTTGCAGCCCTATGGGGAGGCCAGTAGTTGTCCTATCATGAAACCTTGAAGGTTTTTGCTTTGTGTCATGGTTTTATGTTTTTTTGATTTTCAGTATTCCACATCAAAACATCATGTACTGGAATTAAAGTGTTAATGCTCTAATTCTACGTACCTGTCCCTATACATTACGGAAGTCATGGATCTGACCCTTCCGGGTGGGGCGGTCTCTTACTGCCTGGCAGTGGGTGCTGGAGGTGCTTTCCCAGCCGTTCCAAGCTTTTCAGGTTTGACTCGGTCTCGGGATCTCTCTCTCCTATCTTATTTGATTTATTAGTCTCAATTTCAATTAGATTGTATTATATTGTGTTATCTTGCATTCCGATATCATAGTTAGTAAAATAAGTTTACCTCCATAGATTGTTGCTGCTGTGTTTTTTTTTCCCCCCTTCCTTCCTTCCCATTTTGTGGGGCCAGGCGGGGGGTGAGGAGGGCAGGAGCCGACTGCCCCGCTGTCACGGGCATAAATTGATCTAGTTAACTCCGTGACACACTGGATAGGCCTGCAGTAGCCCACTTGCAGTGTCGACGCAGGTCAGGGCATATCTCGCCCCCTCAGACCGAGGAAGGGGCCCAATGTAATCGACCTGCCATCGCTGGAGAGGATTGTGTCCTCTAGCAAGATGGGCTGTCGTTTCGGGCAATGATCTCGGTCTCATCTTAGAGCAAGCGTCGCAGTCCCGGCATGCCTGGACCATGTCAGGTAGCTGTATGGGCAGTCCGCATGCTTTAGCAGCTGCCCACATTGTCTTTTGTCCCGCGTGCCGTAGCTTCTGATGTAACCAACGGGCGATGTTCTCAGATGGTGAATTCTCAATCCTTCAAACTCAGGCCAGCTTCATCATTTCCCGGTGACTGTAGGGGCTGATGACCAGAAACGTGGTGGACACGTACAGTCCTGTGTTGGACTGTATTCCATATGTCCAACCACATGTCTTTGCCCCAGATTGGTCGGGCGTGGGTCGTCCATTCCTGGGTGGCCCACTGTGCAATCCAAAGAGTGAGCCCCGGTACACAGCCCAACTGTCTGTACAGATATTCAGGATACCATCACCGGGTTCCTTGGTTATAACCATCCACACGGCTCGCAGTTCTGCCCATTGGCTGCTCTGACCATCCCCCTCGTCAAACCAGACTGTCTCGGTCGAAGGATGGTATGCTATCGCTCTCCACTTGCTCGGGTTGCCCTTGCTGGACCCATCTGTATACCAGGCATCTTCAGGGATAGAATATTTCCCCTCCTGAACGGGACTCTTCTCTGGTGGAGCGACCAGTGTTTCTTTTGGTGCATTACTGTGATAGGTCACTGGGCCTAGGATCTTCTGAAGCTCTTCTTTCAATGGTGATGAAGACAGACTGCTCCTTTGGCTGAGGCAGGTGACCCATCGTGCCACTGTTTGTGCTTGGGCCACCCCTGCCTTAGGAAGGTGGGTCAGACCTTTCACCCACCCCTGAATCGGCAGAGTGGTCTTAACTATAACTTCAGCCCTTTGGGTTATTGGCTCTACTGCCTGTAATGCTGAATAGGCAGCAATAACTGTTTTTCAATCATACTGTATCTTTCTTCTGCTCCATGCCAGACCTGAGACCAAAAACCAATGGGGGTCCGAACAGAACTCGGGCGTTGCCACAGGCCCCAACCAAAGCCGTCTTGAGTAATATGGATGTCCAACTCAGCTGGGAGGGTAGCATCAAATATACCCAATGCCTGGGCTTGTTTAACTGCCAGTTGTGCTGGTTGGAAAGCGTCCTGTTGTTTTCCCCCAATCCCAGTGTATGGGAACTGCTGAGTCACGGCCTGAACCTCTGATTAATCACCTGAGGCGAGCAATGAGTCAGCCCTGGGAGCACAGGTGAAAGCAATTCACCTGTGCTGCAGGAAGGGGTGGAGCCTGGCTCCACCTCTCCTAGACCCATTTAAGAGCTGACTACCAGTGGGGAAGGATCTCTCTCTCTTCGGAAGATCCACTCCACTGGAGTTTCCTGAGCGAGCCCACGACACGGGTAAGCCTCCTATTTATTCTCTTTGTCTCGCTGTGCCTAACTTTCTTGCTTATTTCATTATTATAACGTCTTAATATTATTAAATTATATAGTATTCCTTTATATAATTTTCATTGATTATACACCCATAGCTGCCCCTTTTTTGTGAGTCTGTACAGCGGCCTTAGCAGCTGCGCTGGGTGAGGTATAAAGGAACGCCAGTAACCCAACATACCTAGAAACTTTGCAGCTGCTTCGATGCTGTAGGGACTGGGAACGCCTGAACCTTATCTATGACAGCACTGGGCAGTACTTGGGTCTTTCCTGACCAAACCACCCCCAGGAATTTTACGGACAGGCCCGGACCTTGCACCTTTTGGGGATTTATAGCCCACCCCCTCTGCTGTAAATAGGCGGTTAATGAATCTGCCGCCTGCCCTACTGCCTCCAGTGAGTCGGATGTCAGCAGGAGATCATCAATATAATGATACAGGTTAACATCATCAGGTTTTTTCCAATCAGCCAGGTCACGCGCCACTAGATTGGGACAATACGTTGGTGAATGCACGTACCCCTGTGGCAGGACCTGGAAGGTCCACTGCCTGCCTCCCCACGTAAACGCAAACTGATCTTGCGATTCCTCAGCAATCGGGATACTGAAGAACGCATTTGCTAGATCTAGGACACAGTGATAGGTTTTTATCTCCCTACTCAACGTATCCATTAGGGAGGCAATATTGGGTACGGCCGCATGAATAGGCGGCGTGACCTTACTTAATTCTCTGTAATCCACTGTCATTCTCCACGTGCCATCCGACTTCCGCACTGGCCATATGGGGGAATTATATGGGCTGTGTGCAGGTCTTATAATGCCCACTTTTTCTAATTCCTGCACCGTTCTCGATATTTCATCTTGCCCACCCGGAGTCTGTACTGCCTTACATTAGCAATCCGGCGCGGTTTCGGCAGGCAAATAGGGCCATGTTTCGCATGGCCTCTTAGTATTGCCTGCACCGCCCGGGTACGGATACATCTCTGTCCAAGTCTGAACTCTCCCACGGTTGTCTGGAGAGCCAGACCCCATAGAATATCTATGCCCAAGATGCACTCCTGCACTGGGGCAATAAACACCTTATACTCCCGGGGTGGGAGACGCCCAACCCCCAGTTTTAACCATGTTTGGGTGACAGGAATAGTCTGTCCCCCAAAGCCACCAATCATCACTCTGTCTCCATCAAATTTGGTTGGATCTCCGTAAACAATTGATGTTTCTGCTCCAGTGTCCACCAATGCCATAACTCTTTGAATGTTTTTTCGGGACCAATAAATCGTTAATTCTACACAGGGCCTCCGGTCCCGTCTGGAGGCCCTAGGGGGACTAACATCCCTCGTCACGCCATGAATTGAGCTATGGCCAATTCTTTTGCTTCCGGTGGCTCAGGCATTGTAGCCCGAGGCGGCTTTTTTTTCCTATTAGGAACAATGAAATCCTCTAAGTTCCATGTCGTTGTTGGCATTCTCTCTATAACCCTTACCCTTGGTTTCTTAGGGTAGGTCTGACATTTTTGGTTGTCTTTTAGTTGTTTCCACAGTTGGAGAAGGACATGGTTGGGCTGGCCGTCAATCTTAGCAAATTGGACCCCAGCCCGAATTAAATCATTAAACATTTGTTTTCGGGAGACCCTTATGGGTCCCGATTGAGGAGCTCGAGTAGCCGGCATTTTGGTTTTAGTCACCGGCAAGACCTCGGCTTCTTCTAGAGTCCGAATGTTGCGCCTGTTCCGCAGGCGTTCTGTTTCTCCTAGGTCGGCCACTAACTGCGCAGCCTGCTGGACAACTGCTTCTGAGGCCACCAGGGGATTTAATATAGAGACCAGAGTGCCATACAGATGGGAGGGGGCTTGTTGTAAAATCAGGTCTCTCATCCCCGCTGAGAATTTGACCAGATCCGGGCCATCAAAGGTATCTTCAGAAATCGCTTCCCTTACACCTAGCTCACGGATGTAATTTTGAAGGTCCTCCATGGAGGACCACATCCCTGTATGTAAGGGAATATCAGATTTATTGGGCCATACCGTACGGCAGGCCGCCATTAACCATTCTATTATAGAATGGTTTTCATCATTATATTGATTACCTGCATATAATCTCTGTCTAAGAGCAGGATGGACGGTCACTGTGGCCAATTTGGCTATTTCGGGGCCATTCACCAGAACACTTTCTGCCCCAGAATCCCGTAGTCTTAACAACCAAGCCGGCACACTTTCTCTAGGTTTCTGCCGGAATCGTTGGACTAAGTCCATCAGTTCTGTTGCCGTGTACGGTCGGGCTGTTACGTGCAAGTGGGTTTGAGCGGGGGGCCACTGATCAGGCGGCAGCCCTGCCGGTCTGTCCTGTACCTTTTCCGTTTTTTGAGTTGTAACAGGACGGACTTCCAGTGCATCCGTCAAAATTGGAGATTCAAGATCGATTTAGGTTGTTTATTTTCCTGATCAACACAGTCCGTTGATTCAGGAGCCTGGTCACTGTTTATTGAAATACTACGAACTTGACCTATTGGAAGATGTAGAATTGGTTTTTTCCCTGTTAATACGCCAAGTTCCTGTTCTAACTTTTCAATACGATCTTTTAAAAGTTCATTTTCGTTCACTAAAGTATTGTTCCTTACTTCAGCATTGTTTAAAGCATTTAATAGCGGCCATGCCACTGTAGAAGCAGCTAATTGTCTTTCTCTAGTGACTAATATATCTTTGCCTAGTCCCTGGAAGCACTCTGCTAGGCGATATGGGGAAACGTTTCCCACAACACGTAGGGGACCCCATTTTTCAATGATAGTTGCCAATTCATAATAAGGGGATCCCGCAAATCCTGGGATCTGCCCTGGAATTATTTTATCGAGGGGGGTAGTGTTCTCCCCCTTGAACCATTTACAGAAATTCCAAAGAAAGGACATAGTGCAAGTTTTAGTATATTCGGCTTGCCTGCCTGGCTCGCCAAGTGTATAATCAATGAAAATTATATAAAGGAATATTATATAATTTAATAATATTAAGACGTTATAATAATGAAATAAGCAAGACAGTTAGGCACAGCGAGACAAAGAGAATAAATAGGAGGCTTACCCGTGTCGTGGGCTCGCTCAGGAAACTCCAGTGGAGTGGATCTTCCGAAGAGAGAGAGATCCTTCCCCACTGGTAGTCAGCTCTTAAATGGGTCTAGGAGAGGTGGAGCCAGGCTCCACCCCTTCCTGCAGCACAGGTGAATTGCTTTCACCTGTGCTCCCAGGGCTGACTCATTGCTCGCCTCAGGTGACTAATCAGGTTCAGGCAGTGACTCAGCAGTTCCCATACACCAGCCTTGAATAGTTTCCCGCTAAATCCTTTGTAACATCCAAGGTTTCACTGCACAGTGAGGAATATAGGCCTGGTAGCCCTCACACCCTGCCTTGAGAGACAAGCTGTATGGTTACCTATGGCCATAGAGAATGCAGGAGGGATTTTGGCATCCATCTCCAATATCGGGGGAAACAATAGGGAGAGTGATTTACAGGCTTCATTTCCCCAGGCGGTTTTCTCCTGGTACAGGGCGATCATACATTGCATTCCTTGGGAATCCCTGGTCCATCCCAGAGGAAGGGGTACTACCTGAGCTACACGCCGTCCTGATGCGCAAGCATAGCAACTGCTATGGTTGAGACTCAAGACAGTCTACTTTATCCATTCTACCCAGGCATTCACATCCCTGTATCCTGTCTCAATTTCAAATGTTTGTCCGAGATCTTTTATTTCCATAATTACTACAGCTGCAGGACTTTCAGAAGGATTTTTCTCTCCCTTTTTCTTATCCTGAACCTTTCGAGTATGATCAGGCAATGAATCCCATACAGCTACTCTGAATCCAGCTACTGGGTCTCTTCCCCGAACGTTTATTCCAATCCCCAAAGTGATGTCAACAAGGCTATCGGCCTTGCTAATTGTTATTGTCACTGGATTACACTGCAAGGCCTGGCAGTCTGGTTGGACAACTCCCCTAAACATACTAATCCGTTCTTTTAGGGTGTGTGATTGCATCATATCGAATATCCCTGGGATATATGTCCAGCCTTGATAGGCAGCTGCCCACCATACATTATTCCATCCCCCACAAGGGGATCTCGTATTCAGCCTAATTCAGGACACAGGTATTCTCTTTGTGACTCAGTTGTCGTTGGGGCACTGAAGTCCCTGCAGGCCATCACACTGCAAGCATCAAATGTGACAGTCTGAGGCGTTTTCTCCTTGTACATTCACCCACATCTTAACAGGGTGCCTCCTGCTCCCCTCTGCAGGTCATCCTTTTCCCAGGCAATCATTGACTAAGACATTCTTTAAAGGTGATCGCTGTCAGAATCAAAACTACTACTTGGTCCCTCTCCTGCACCGTTATTAACTCCTCAACATCTATACCGTTACTATAGTGAAGAATAGGATATACTCTACTAGAAGTACAAGTATATATGTATCCTAAACACCTCCCTACCTATACTGCTTATGAAAGGAAAAAAAAAAATAGATTAGTTTATTTACAATTTCTTTCTAATTTTTATCTTTAGAGGATCCTCCATAGCAACAGTTTCCCACGCTTTAGGGTTAGTGGAGGGTTTTACTCAAGTGCAGTGAGTCCAACCTTCCTCGGCCGCCCTGACAGCTGTTTCTGTTGTCAGAAGTGCTTGGAACAGTCCTTCCCGGTCGGGTTGCAACTTTGCCTCCTTCCAGATCTGGATGAGGACCCAGCCTCCAGGTTGGAATGGATGAATCGGAGATTCCAGGGGTGGTGTCTGTGCTAACAGTCCTCGGATACTGAGAGACGACAGTGAGGAAGACAATCCGAGTATATAGTTCTTAAGAAACATATCTTTAGTTTCAACTGCAGTACCCGCACTCTTTTTCCTTCAGCTTTATTTTTAAAAGGGTTATTTTCAACTCCCCTGTTCCCTTCCTTTGCCCAGACCATGGGATCTATATCTTTCTCATCTGTCTCAGCTAACACATTCACTGATACTGTAATTCCCTCCTGACAGGTTGTTATTTGTATTCCCAATTTCATCAAAAGATCTCTCCCCAATAAATTAGTACCTGCATCGGGTACGTACAATAATTGTCCTGTTATTGTCTTGCTCCCTAATCTCAATTCAGTGTTTTCAAAAAGTGGTAGTGTCATCCCTTTTCTCTCTACCCCACTTGTACCCTGTTCCTGGTACTAGGATTATACAGTTACTTTCTGGTGTCTGTACCCCCATATGTTTTATTATGTTCCCTTAGAACCAAATTCTATAAAATACTAAAGGGCACAACAATGTGTCCATCTGGGTACCGATGTCATTTACCTGGACTTGAGCACAGCCTTTGACACGGTCCCCCACCACATCCTTATCTCCAAACCGGAGGGATGTGGATTTGATGGGTGGACCACTCGATGGATAAGGAATTGGTTGTAAGGCCGCAGACAGAGGGTGGTCATCAATGGCTCCATGTCCAGGTGGAGGCCGGTAACGAGCGGCGTCCCCCAGGGGTCTGTCTTGGGACCGGTGCTCTGTAACATCTTTATCAATGACATCGATGGTTGGAATCGAGTGCACCCTCAGCAAGTTTGCTGAATGACACCAAGTGAGTGGTGCTGTTGAGGAACCACGGTCTGCAGGAAGGGATGCCAGTCAGAGGGACCCGGAGGGGAACTAGAAAGGTGGGCCCGGGTTGAACTGATGCGGTTCCAAACACGGCAACAGTGCAGAGTTTTGCACTTGGGCCGGAGAAAGAACTCCCAGCATCCCTACAGGCTGAAAGGAGCGGTCCTTGGAGCCAGCCCTTGTGGAGAAAGGACCCATGGGGGTCCTTAAGATGAAAAACGACTATGAGGCCCATCAGTGTGCCTTGTGGCTAGGAAGGCGAATGGGATGCCGCGCTCAATCAAAAGAGGGGGGCCAGCAGGGGACCAGGGAAAGGGATTTCCCCCTACTCTGCTCTTGTCGAGGCCCAACTAGGAATTTACGTGTCCATGTCTGGAGCCCCAGTACAAGAAGACAGGGAGCTGTTGGCGAGTGTCAGAGGAGACGCACCAAAATGATCAGGGGATTGGAGCACCCCCCTCTATGAGACAGGGAAGGAAGCGGGCTGTCAGCCTGAGAAAAGGAAGGCTGCGGAGGGTCGACACTCATGCAGCCGTTAAGTACCTAAAGGGAGCCTAAAGGAAGGAAGGGGAAATCAACTCTCGAAAGGTGATTGACAGCCGGACAAGGGGAAATGGTTAAGTTGAGCGGGAAGGGAGATTAGGTTGGACATCAGGGGGAAATTCTTAAGCGAAGTGGGAGGTACTGGAAAAAGGCCCCGAGAGTGTGGTTTCGTTTTAGTCTATTTCTTTCTTTTTTTTTTTTTTTTTTCTTTTTTCTCTGTGGCCCCTGTCCCTGGAAATGTTCAAGGCCAGATTGGATTGAGAGGCCTGGCAGCACTGTGTTATGCACTTAACATGGTGGGATGTTGGTGGCCCTGCATGTGGCAGAAAGGGGTGGGAGATTCCTGATCGCTTTGAGGTCCCTTCCAACCCTGGCACTTTCTTGATTTGTTGACTGGATGTACAACGTGTCCAAACGGGTTCCATGTGCCTGGCTCCACGTGCTGGTCAGAGTTACAGGGAATTGCACTGTCCACCCCATTAGATGGTGGCACACAAGTGATGGCTGACACCATGCCTTGACCTGGGTTAAACAACAGTGACAGCCAGGGAGGGGGACACTGCGTCACGGCTGTTCCACTCGAGGTTTCACCCTGTGGTTCACGGCGCGTCACCTGAAAAACCGTGGACACTCCTCGAACCCAATGGCATACAGGTAAGGTGACACCCAACTGATGGCTGACACCACCGACCCCCTGTCACACCCTGCAACCCAGACCCCACGTGTCCCCCGGACCTGTGACCCCGCCCCCTCCCTGTACCCCTCCTCATCACCTCTTCAATGAGGATTTGCCCACCGTGCTCGAAGTTGTCGCCACCATGGCAGGGGGGGACAGTCATGGGCCAGCCAGGGGTGACAGCGTCCAGGAGCTGTAGACGCTTATGGGGCTCTCGAGGGTACGTTGGTACGCGCCCCCAGGTTCCACGGTTATTGTTGGACAGTGAGAACTCGGGGAAGCGGTGTGTCCCGGTGTCCCCCGGTGCCCTGGGAGGAGTCTTGTTTCTGTGGGGCTTTGCACCGGGATGGTGCGGGGGAACCATCCATTTTGCCAGGAAGTGGCCAAAAAAAAATTACAAGGAAAGTGGACACAGTATGATTTTAACGGAACCGCCATTTTTTGGGGGGCGATGGCGATCCATGGGCCAAGAAGGAGCGAGAACGTGTACTCTGGAGTTGTCCTCAAACTCCCCATTGGCGACTTGGAGGACTCCAGGGAAGCCTGGGGACCCCAAGACACCCATTGGACATCCCCGACCCTTCCAGAAGACACATAGGACCCCCCTGAACCCACCTGAGACCCCCCCCACATTTCCCAACAGGAATCATTTCTGGGAAACGTTCTGCAGACCCTTCTGGAGAATCAGGACCCCCTGGATCAATTTGAGACCCCTTGCACCTCCAAGTCCTCTCTGGGACACATCCCCAGAGCTGCTGTCTCTGAGACGGGATGACTCCAGCCACCACTCGCCCCACAGGAGAACTCTCGGACCCTCCCCGACTCTACTGGGACATCTCAGATCATCCCAGTGCCCTCGGAGCCCTGGGCCCATCCTGGAGCTTCCAGATCCTTCCCGGGGACCCACCACACCCCCTCCTGGGGACCCCTGCGTACACCCCAGGATCCCCTTGGGAATCCCCAGATCCCTCTGTATGAATCCAAGGGCATCTTGGAGCCCACCTGGGGACCAACGGATGCCCCAAAACCCATCTTAAAACCTCTCCAGATTCTTCGCATGCCCTCGGGTATTACAGGGGGGGCTCGTGGGGGCATCTCTTTCGGAGAAAGCATGAGTGGGGGCTCTGTGAGGTGGACAGAGGGTCTGGAGGTGGAGACAGGTGGCAGGGGAAACTGAGGGATTGGGAGGGCTTCTTAGGCGTGGAAAGGGGGTAGTTGTCTTGTGTTCGGATGGAAGAGAGGGGTTGTGAGTGGGAAAAGAGCAGAATGAGGTTCTGTGAGTGGAAAGGGGACCTGGGGATGGCGGGGTACATGTGGAGGGACACTTGAGGGGTGGAAAGGGGCTTTTGTAGGGCCGAAACGGGGGGGTCTGGAAGTGGCGGGGGTTGTTTGGGGGAAAAAAGGGGGGGAGCGGGGAGTTTGTCTCTGTTGGGAGGAAAGGGGTCTAGTCTGGAGAAGAAGGGGTTGCCGAGGAAATCGAAGGTTGTGGGGCCTTCCTGGGGTTGGAGGGGGGGACCACCTTAGGGACTTATTGGGGGGGGGAGAAGAGGAGGGAGTGGATGTTAGGGGTCGAAAAACAGAGTCTGGGGGCGAACTTAGTGGCTTGTGGGGGAAAGGAGGGGAAAGGGTGTGACAGAGTTTCCCAAGGCCACCCGAAGAGCGTCTGGGGGTGGCGGGAGGGGTGGGGGGGAAGACGAGCCAGGGGTTGTGCGAGGCTTTCTATTGGGTCTGGTTGAGGGGAATTGGAGGTCAACTGAGGGAACTGACTCCCGGGTCCGGAAAGGATCGCCACAGGGGGTACAGGGGACTCTAGGGGGTCAGAAAACAGGGTGCCGGATGGTGGGAGAAGCTGGAGGCCACGGGACCCTGGGGGTCAAATAGAGGGGAATGTGGGGTGGTAGGAGGACTCTGGGGTCAGAATGGGGGAATTGGAGTGGGGGCCCACTCGGGGGGGGATGAGGAGGGGGTTCTGGTGGTCAGATAGAAAAGGGACTGGGAAAGGGGGGGGACTCTAGGGACAGAATGGGGAGACCGGTGGGGGGTGGGGGGACACTGGGATCAGCAACGGGGGGACTGGGGAGGGAGAGTATCGGGGGGGGGACCCTGGGGGGATCAGAATGGGGGAGGCACCGACGGGAGGGGTGGAAGGGACTACGGCTATCAGAATGGGGGAACTGGAGGAGAGGGGTAAACCGGGGGTCCACACAGAGACTGGGTGGTGTGGGCGATCAGTGGGCCGGGGAGACGGTGGGGGAGGGGCAGCGAAAGCCACGGGGTGGGGGGCGGCGTCGAGACGCCGGGCAGCCGCCCCCCGCCGAGCGGACAGAAGCCCGAGCACCACGGAGGACCCCGGGGCCGAGGCAGCCAGAGCTGCACGCGGCCCCCCCCCCCGCCACCTTCACCCCGGCCCCCTCCCCGGGCGGCCCCCGAACACCACCTGGAGGAGACGAGGCGGCGCTCGGAGCCCCGGGCGCCCCGCGGCGGCGGACGGTGCGGGACCCGGCGACGACTTCCGCGTGGCCGCCTCCTCCTCGGGCGCTGGGGTGGTGGGTCCGGGTGGAGTGCTGGTGCTGACGTCAGAGAACCGGCGCGGCGCGGCGCCACGGCAGCGATCTGCGCTCAGTCCGAGGCGCTGTCGCCACGGCGACGCCGTCACGCATTGGACTGCTGCGCGCGCCGCAAGGCGGGAGGGCGCGCTGTCCGCTCCTGGGGCTGAGTTGGGCGTGGGGTGGGAGATCCGCAGGGAGATGCCGGGGCGCCGGTGGGATGTGGGCAGAACATGGCGATTATGGAAACAGTGAGGACCGGGATCTGGACAACAGCGTGAGAGCTGGGCTGAAAGAAAGACGGGAAAAAAAAGTCACAGAGACAAGAAAGAAGGAAAGGAAAAAGGACAAGGACGTAAAGGAGGACGGAGGTAGGGAGGGAAGGAAAAGGCGAGGGGAGGGGAGGGGAGGCGAAAGGGAGGAAGAGGATGAGGCGAGGAGAGGAAGAGGACGAGGATAGGAGCGGAGAGGAGAGGACGAGGATAGGAGAGGAGAGGGAGAGGCGCGGATAGGAGAGGAGAGGCGGAGGAGAGAGAGGTAGAGGATGAGGATGAGGCGAGGAGAGGAGCAGCGGTGCATGGTAAATGCGGCTCGTTAGCACGTGGCCGCGGGTACACTTTTGGGATGGCGCTGCTTTTCTAACGAGTGTTGTAAGAGCAAAGCTGCCTACCAGGATCGTGTTTTCTCAAAGAAAATGCCACTTCTGGCCCAAGCAGCAAATAAAAGCATTCTACTTTTGTTGTTGTTTGTGTGTTTTTTTTTTTTTAGTCTCTGCCATTCCGTGAAGGGAGGGGGTCGAGCCCAAGCCTGCGTGGTACTGACCTCCCTGCCAGGCTAACGGCAGCACCACAAGGACCGCACAAGCCTTTGTGCAGACTATTCCGGGGGTTGTGTCCTTGATAGACGCTCTTAAGAATTCCTGCCGTGCGGGCACGGCCCTGAGCAGATCCCCTTCCAGGATGGAAGTGCTGGTGGTGGAGGGCAGCTCTGCACAGCAGCACCCATGCCTGCCCCTGGCCTGCGGCCACGGCAAAAGGCCACACTGCAGCACTGACACCGAGCCCCAGGAGCGGCCGGGCCTTGCACAAAAACGAGGGGCCTCGGACCGAGAGTGGAGGAAGGGCACAGGGAGCTCGCTCTGCCGGAGCCAGCTCCGGTGACTCCTGCAACTGCTGCCCTGTGCCGACAGTTTTCCTCTCGCCCCTCCGTGCAGGCACCGGCCTGCAGCCCACAAGTGTCTCACAGGAAGGATGCCAGACAAAAGTCAGTGCTGGGTCCCGGTTTCACTGACTTTTACAAACAGATTCACCCGAGAGTCTCCAGGCTGCACTATCGGCCTTGGGTGGAATATAAAATGGATTTTTTGCGGGCTTTCTGGGATGATAAAATTGGAAATGGGAGAATAATGGCATATTACCGGGCCGTGTCAGAAGGGATAGGGAAAGAAAAAACATCAAAAAACGGGCGCTCCTGCACTAATTTGCATTACCAAATAGGCTGCTCCTGATGCAGTTTTATTACGGGTCATACGCCGCTTGAACGATTGTCAGTTTGAAGCTCATGAAAAGGCCTCAGTTTCTACAATGCACCTTGAGCTCTTTGTTCCTCACGCTGTAGATGAGGGGGTTCACTGCTGGAGGCAACACCACGGATTGCTGAACTGCCAGCCACCAGGTCCAGGGACTTGTGGATGAGGCGGAGGGAACTTAGGCTGGCACACGTGCAGCGCTGAGAAAAACAGGGGACTGCCAGCCATGGTGGAGGGGGCACTTGGCCGTGAAAATGCAGAAACGCTCTCGCTTGGCAGAGCGGAGAGGGAAAATGTATGGCAATGGGCAGCGACCAACCTTCTGCTCCTCTGCAGACCGTGGACAGCAATGCACGTCGGCCTTGGTGCACAACGGCCACATCTTCCAGAGGCAGGCAGGAGATGTTGCAGTATCTATTCAGGTCTGGCTTGTGTCAAAGAGGGGGGTAACTGCGGCTAGTTCCACATGGCAAAGGGACTAACGAAGTGTCCTGCCGCGGTAGCAAGACTCCTGGCACTGTCCTTCCTGCACAGGATTGCCATCCCTGGCAGCTCTTGCTACCTTCCCGGTGTGGCAGCTCACCAGAGCTCCTGCCCCAGCAGCAGAGCTCCAGTGCAGACACCAGCCGGCTCATCTCTTTGCGGCACCGCTGCGCTTCATCGACTCCCGGCACGTGCTTGTGCATACGAGAGAGCCTGAGCCACAGTCACAGAACCGCGGGGTTGGACGCGGAACCTCAGAGATCGTCGGAGTCCAAGCCCAGTTCGCTGGATTGCTCAACATTGTGTGGAAAAAGTAAGGAGCCGGGCACCCTCCAGGCCAGGGGGCTGCCTCCCCGTCCCACACCCAGCAATCCGCTCAGGGGTTCCTCCAAGCTGGGGCACAGCTCGGAGAGCTCTCCGCAGTGCTCTGCCCCAAAAGAGGGGTCTTCGCCCCTCCTTGCCCCTGTTTTCCCTCTCCAGACATCGATGCACACCAAAGGCTATCCGCCGGACCCACGCCACAGAGGAGCTGAGTTCCGGTACAGAAGTGGCAGTTTGTTTCCGCTTTCCAACAAACTTTTAGGGCAGCTGTGCAGCAGAGGCAGTGCAAGCACTATGCTTCCCTAGCAAACAACCGCGCCGGCCATTCGCAGTGCTGGGGAAAAAATAAAAGTTGACCGGAGGGCTGATTCAAAGGACCACCGCCCTTCATGGCCTTCCTGAGTGCCTGCGCTTCTTGCCCAGCGCGAAAATTGAGACCCCCTCGGATTGATTGCCTAAGGCCACAAGAAAGGAATTAGCAACGGCGGGAACGACGCACAACCGGTTTGAACGGGAAAAAAAAAAAAAAAAGAAAACAAACATAAAAGATGTGAACACAGAGATAGTAAAACTCCACCCACACAACTGATGTTTCTCTCTCACTTCTGTGTCACACGGCAGCCTGGAGAACAGCGTCCAGCTCTGGGCTCCCAGTGCAAGAGACGCTGTACGTTGCTGGAAGGTCCACGCAGTGCTCCCAAAGATGGTGACGGGGAACTGGAACACATCTCTATTACACGAGGCTGAGAGAGAGGGGGCTGCTCAGCCTGGAGAAGGGGAGCTCAGGGGGATCCCACCCACGGCTGTACAAGTTCTGCACGGAAGTTTGTCCTGATATCCAACCTAAACTTACCCCATGTCCGTGTGTCCTGCAGAACCCCACAGATGTGACACTGGGCTGCTTCTCAAAGGAAACCAGCGCTCGGTGTCGGGAGCGGAGGAGGAAGCAGCTGATCCTGCCAATAACGCTGCCATCGCGCGTCCCTCCCCGGGACTCCCACACCTTCCTCTCCCCAGCCCCGCTCGGCTCCTCGCAGGCTGCACACACTGCCGAGGCACTCACGCTCCAGGCCGTCATCTTCTTCTCGTGCTGCCGGACCGCTCTGTGCAGGGCCGCGCCGAGCTCCTGCTGCCGCACCAGAACCGCAGCTCCCGTGCTGACGGACGGCGGAGCTTCGTGCCGGCACCCACGGCACGCGGCCCCCGCGCTGCTGGCGGCACGGCAGGACGCTCCCCTCCCCGCCTCCCTCCCACCGCCCCCGGCCTCGGCATCCTCCCGTTATCCGCCTAAGGAAAACGGACAAGGCTACCGAACAGGGAACCAGGGCACTCCTGCACAGGGCTGATCGACGGCTGGACGCCAACTAACGAGGTTTCACGCCGCCACGCGCGCTTCCCGCGCTTCGGTCACAAACGACCCGCGAGGGAAGGATCCGGGGCGCGGGGCCCCGGGGGCCCCGGACGCGGAGCGCGGCGCCCGGCGCGGGGCAGCGCCGCGGGCCGCCGGGCCGGGGCCCCCCACGCGGGACACTGCGCGCGGGTGATTGACGACCGACACCGCGCGGGAGCCGCGGGCGCAACCCCACCCCGCGGTCGCGCCCGCCCGTTCCGCGGGCCGACCAATAGGACCGCGGGGGAGGCGGGGCCGCGCGCGGGGTGGGCTCTCCGCCATGGCGGCCGGGCATTCTGTGCGGGAAAAGCGGCGCTCCGCCGCGGCCCCCCCGCCGCCGCGCGCCCGCCCTCGGGGCCCCGTCCGTCCCGCGCCAGAATGGAGCCGTCCTCCGGAGTCGTCGTCGCGGCGGAGCGGCCGGTGTCCGGGAGCGGCTCCTGGCCGAGCCGGGCAGCCCCGAAAGAGAGGGACCGACCCCGCGGATCGAGACGCGCCGTTCGAGCACGGCAGCGATCGGGCGGCCCGCCTCGGTTTCCGTGCTCGGCCGGTCGTCTCGAACGGTCGGCAGCGCCGTGCTGAGCTGCTGCCCCGCAGGCGGAGGACTCGACTGCCGTTTTCTGTATTCACGGCTGTCCGAGAAGAAAGCTGGCGGCGCTGGCGCTGACCAGGGAGAGGGAGGCCGGGGGCCGGAAAGCTTCGGGCTGCGGCTCCAGGGCAGGCAGAGGAAGTCACGGCGCCGGTGACATCAGCCGGGCTGCTGGAACCTGCGTGCCGTCACGCTGCGTTTCCGTGACGACGGCGGGCTCTCCCCGAGGAGCCGAGGGCAGCTTTGCTGCTGCGTTCGTTCCCCGACGAAGCCCGACGCAGGGGGGCTGGGCAGACCAGTCTTGGCAAAGAGGCCCGTGCTGCTTACAGCAAGAAGATTGACGGCCACGACGCCTTTCTTTTTTGTTCCCCTTGAGCCCTGGCCCGGCTTCGGGGCGGAACCCAGAAAGTGAGAAAGAGGGCAGCGTGTTCCCCCGGACTTTGCTTGCTCCGTACATTGTCTTTATTCCGTGCTATAACGGGCTGGCGCTGCTGCAGCGGTCTGGCCGCCTCACTCGTGAGATGCATTGCTGTGGACTTCCCACGGTCTTGGGACTGCGGTCTCCAGATCCCTCAACTGCAACGGCGGCTCCCCAGTGACTGCGGATCTGGCTGATGGTAAAGTGCTGGGGCAATTGGTCATGGATCTTTCTTCACCACTGTGCTCACGTGCAATGAGTAGGCCCACTGCCTTGCTTATTCCCTTTACTGCTAAGCTTCTCTTTTGGCTATAGACGCTGCCAATATTACTGTTGGTATTCTTTTGTCATAGGCAGTAAAATAAGCCTATCCCAAAGACGTTGGTGTCTTTGTTTTACTGTTGAGCCCATCGATTGGCACAACAGCATTAGCACATGACGGGCACGTAACTTGGACATCAGGAACGTGACTTCAAAGGCTTCAAAGCATCGGGAACGTCTCCTTTGGAGAGAGACTGAGAGGTTTGGGCTTGTTGAGCCCGGAGAACAGAAGGCTCTGGGGAGACCGTGTGGCTGCCTTTCAGTACACGGGCGGCCCTCAACAGATACCACCCTGCTGAGGTGTGCGCTCTATCCCCTCACCAGGTCATTGATGAAGATCGTTGACAAGACCTGACCAGCACCCCGACCCCTGAGGACCACCGTGGTTACAGGTCTCCAACCGGCCTCTGCACCGCCAACGAGACCCTCTGTGCTTGCAAGACTTCAGGCACGTTCTGATCATAACAGACCACCTCAACCGTCCACTCATCTTCCACACTTCCTCACGCTCGTTTTTCCCTAAGGATGTTGTGGGAAGACGATCAAACGCTCGCTGAAAGCAATAGGTCGACTACTATGCACACATCCACCAGCCAGTGACAAACCTCGTAGAAGGCTACCCGGTTAAGGTCAAGGTGACCTTCCCCTGGTGAACCCTTGCTGATTAATCCTGATAACTCCTTTTTCTTCCAGTTTTCTGAGATTGCATTCCGGCACAAGATTTGTTCCATCACCCTTCCAGGGACAGACGGTGTGCCCCTAGGTGGGCCAAGAGGGCCAAACAGATCTGCAATTCGAAAGCGTGGCCAGCCGGGAGCAGGAGGGACTCATCCCCCTGTACTCCGCCCTTGTGAGGCCACGCATTGCGTCCTGTGTTTCCGTTTTGGGCCGCTCACTAAAAAAAAAAATGGGCGCCTGGCTCGTGTCCAACGAAGGGCAGCAAAGCTGGTGATGGGTTTCGGAGCACAAGTCTTATGATGAGCGGCTGAGGGAGTTGTGGTTTTTCAGTTGGAGAAGCGGAGCTCAGGGGAGACCTCACTTTGCAATCTACAACTTCCTGAAGGGAGTTCTGATAGGAGGGGTTTGGCTCCTTCTCCCAGGCAACTAACAGGACCCGAGGAAATGGCCATAACGTTGTACCCGAGCGTTTAGGTTTAGACATAAGGAAGAACTTGTTCTCTCAGAGAGCCAGCCGGCACTTGGAATGGCTGCCCCAGCGAGGTTGTGGAGTCGCCGTCCTGGCCGTGTTCAAGAGGCGGTTCTGGATTAGGCTTCCGGATATGGTTTAGCGCTTGTGGTAGCAATGGTGATGGAAGGATGGTTTTTTCTCCTTTCCTTTTTCTTCTTTTCTTCCCTTCCTTTCCCTTTTTTCCTTTTTTCATTTCGTTTTCTCTTTTCCATCTTTTCTTTCCCTCTCCCCTTTTCTTTCCCTCTCCCCTTTTCTTTCCACCTCTTTTCTTTCCATCTCTTTTCAATTCTTGCCACCGTGTTCTATCGTATTTTTCTTGATTCTACTCTGAGATACTCTGCCTCGTTTTCTATGCAGGTACTTGCTTACTTTTCATCTTTTAGATCCTTTCTAAAAGAAAAGACCTAGATTAGAAAATGGGAGAAATCATTAAAGAACAAAACCTGCCTGTTGAAGACTGGGGGCCGATGGATTGAACCTTGGGTTGCTGAGGAGTTGACCGATGTGGCTGCCACGCGTCTCCATCATCCTTCAGCCCATCCTGGCTAAATTGGGGATGTGTCCTGGATGTCCGGAACGTGTTTAAAAAGCTCTGGATTTGCGTGCTCACGGACGTTGTGATTGAGTGGTGGGTTGTTAGAGTTAGGGGAGATGGTCAGGTTGCGGTGACTCGCTGACCTTTCAGTTCTCCCACCTTTGATCCATTCATTGATTGTCTGGATTTACACAGCAGCGTTCCTGTGGATCTGCTTGAGACTGCAGTGTTCTGGTCCCCAGAATTACTTTCTCCAGGCTGATTCATAGGGATGTGCTGGGCACTTCTTTAAAGCCACGAGCATGTGCTTGATGGGGCGAAGGAAGAGTTTCCAGGCTCATGAGCTCTGCAGCATCTCCAGGATCTGCGTTACCCAGAGGCAGGCAGGGACTGATATTGCAGAAGGAGATGAGACAAGGCCCCCAGCAGGAAGCCCGAAACCCTGCGGGAGAGTCGGAAGCACGTAGTGATGCCCAGGAATGGTAATTGCAGCCCCAGTATTGAGAGCGCGTGGCCATTGATGCTGCGGGCCCAAGATCAGAGCTATTCTGCCTTTTCCCTAAGAGCTGGCATTCCCAAGAAGGACTGGTTTGGCCTTGTAAAAACGCAGGGGCGAGGGCACGTCCAAATGCTTGATGGTTCGCTTGGGAGCCTCAAATCCTCCGAGCGGAGGCAGGCCTGGGGGGTAACAGCTACTTGTCCGATGGTGCAGCACCTGCGCGAGAGAACTGGCTTGCATGAGGGTCATTAATTTCTCTGTTCTTTTACTTCAACGGTAAACCCACGGGTTGGGAGTCCGTGTGTTGGTTTCCTAAAATTTGGACTGGGGGAGGCGGACACGCCCTTTTGTTTCTGATTGGGAAGCACAGAATGATTGCGGGGTGCACTCGTTTGGTCAACGTCATCGCCGAGGTGGGAGCGTTTGGGCACAGCTGTTGAAGCAGAGGGTGCTCTGGTGAGCGTGCTGCACCGCAGGAAAGAGACACGCTGTGAGTTTCCTTGAGAGATCTCACCCTGTGAGAGTCCGCGGACAGCAGCTCTGCGGCGGGTGCGTGAGCTGGGCACAGCTCAGGCTGAGCCGCCGACGCAGGTGAGCTGGGTTGTTTGGTGCTGGGTGGTTGCCGGGGAGCGTCTCAGCGGCACGCTGGCTGGGGTGGGCACGATGCATCAGCCCTCGTCCGGCTGGCGGTGAGACAGAGGGAAGTTTTCTTCAGGCCAGCAACCCAGCCGTGTGCTTCGCGGCGCGTAACTATGAGGGATGGAGAGCGCCTTGCGTCAGAAATCATGGCCGCTGTCCAGGCTGGGTCCTGTGTTTGGGGACAGTCCTTGTACCCAGCTGGTTTCGAGACGCTGCCGTGCCCGAGAGTCTAAACTGCACAGCAGAAAAATTGCTGGGCAAACTGCTTCTTCCCACTGTTTTTCACTGCAGTTTCTTTCCTTCGTGTTCCTTTTTCCTTTCAAAAGCCGATTTGGGGATCGAAGGCGCTTGAAGAGAGAGTGAAGCCAGCTCTTTCCAACAGCGCGGGGCAGTCCCTGTGGAGGGATGCCCGGGAGCTTGAGCTTCCTCTGAGCCGTTCCCCAGCCAGTCTCAGCAGGGCACGGACGCAGTTCCCGTCCCTTGCTTTGCGCGTGGAAAGTTTAGGCGGGTCTCTTTAGCTGGGTTTCTCCTTTCTCTGGGTTGGAGGGTGGGGGAAGGGTGTGGCGCACGGGGAAAGCCCTACTGTGTCCTTTGTTAGCTCAAGTAAGCGGTTGGGTGTCCACTCGCAGCAACCGACAGCGATGCCAGGCTCCTTGACTGCTGGGGCAGGGTGGGAGCAGAGTGGAGCGGGACACTGCCCTCCTGCCAGCTGCGCCTGGTATGGGTTTGCCAGTTGCCCTGGAGGTTCTGCTGAGCCGTTGTTCCGTTCCTGCCGCCAGTACAAGGGTGGGGAAGAAATAGTGAATTTGAAGAGCTCCGGCTGCGTTACGGTAATTTTGCATGGATTGACCGTGCACCCTGAGTCACTGTTCCCTCGGAAATGATGCTGTTGTTTGCAGGTGTGTTGGTTTAACCCCGAAGCGCTGTCTGCGATATTGAGCCATGTGCTGGCCTCCACTCGGATTCACACGATAAGACAGCTGGATATGGCCAAGAAATTGCAGCGCAAGCTTTCGCGAATGTTGTGAATGTACGCTCCCAAATGTTTCCTTTCGTGATAACTAACGTCTCAGCTACTCTGATATCCCTCATCTCTGGCACCATTTCTGGAACTGACGCTCTTTTTGCAAAACGTGGGTGCCCTTTTTCCATTGCCCTTCCTTATTCTCTCCCTCAGAAGCGGCGCGGCGCGTTCCCTGCGCTAGGGAGTCAGCCAGGGCAGCAGGCTGCCAGAGATCCACCAGAGCCTATGCAGCGCCGCGGGACGCGGCTGAGGGACGGAGCAGCATCCTTAAGCCACCACGCAAAAGTGGAGTCTCTTCAGCTCTCTGCCATGACGTATGGAAGAATGCATTTTACGTATTACTTCTGAGCGGTTATTTGCCGCAGCTGTGGGCTGTCAGGTAACGTCGGTGGAAGCATTAGAGAGGCGACAGCAACAGATGCAGCAGTGAGACAGGACGTGGCTGTGTGTAAGTGGGGTGTCAGCGCTGAGTGGCATTCCTGTAGGGGGGACAAAAAATCCGTGCCTCGGACTTTTGCAGCTGCTGGCGTTTTTGTGTGATGACGCAGCTTTGCCTCTTGCAGCATGCAGAAGCGTCAGGCAGACCGGTTCCTCTGCTTTTTTGGCCACCTCGAGCGGGAAGGAATGAGAGCAGTAGTGCTTGTGCAATCCACACTGCAGTTAAAGATCCAGTTTCCTTGTCTGGCCGAGATAGAAGAGTGTCTTTTGGTTTGGGCTAACCAGGACGTGTGCTCCTGGTGTTGTGAAATAACACACGATGTTGTTGTGTGGACGGAGACTGCGTGTCAATCGAATGGTGCTGGGCTTGGGGTGAACGAAAGCCTCAACAGGTAAGAAGCTCTTGGACTGTGGTGTTGGGTACAGCCTCTACAAAGGGCTGCCAGAAGGGCCGTGTGGAGGGGGAAAGAAGGGCACTGCAGATTGTGCGGACTACAGAAGTGGCAGAGTTGTAGCAGCAGAACGGCCAATGAAGAAAGCTACGCTTGAGTGAGGGCGCAATGAAGTTTGTGTTGGCTGTGCTAAAATGCTCTCCATAACAGAGCTGCTCTTCATGTCTTTCTTGTTTCCTTTTGACCAGAAGCTGATGCAGCCGGCTTGCGACACGCGCAGCCTTGCAGGAAGCCAGGGGAGGAGCTGGAGTGTGGCACAGCCCCCCAAGAGAGGTACAGACACACAGCAGGCATCGGTTTTGGTGCGATCTCTTCTCGTTCTGCCCTTTATCGTACGCCATGTCCTTTCCTGGTGCTGTTGTTGCGCCGGTTGCTTGAGATTCTTAATCCCTGGGGATTACCGTCATGCGGAGAAGCTGTTTCCTTGTCCCAATGGCAAGGCCCACAGTTCAGCCAAGAGATCCTGAGAATAATTGCTGTGAAAACACTCGCGAGAGTTCTAGCATTGTGGCCCATTTTGGAAGACCGAAGGCAGTGTTGGCCTCTCTTTTTAATCTTGCTGCTTCCCCTTGCTTCTTGATTCGAATAGGCGAGGTGCTGAGCCCCATGGCAAGGATCGGGATCAGGATGTACGCGATAGCTCCTCTCCAGGCTCAGGAAGGGCTTCCTGGAACACGGCACCGGTCCCAGCGAGGGGAACGACCTTCCCTGCAGTTGACACCCACTCCCTCTCCAAGACCATGGCTGCATGAAGCAAGCGCAAGGGAGTGGGGAAGAGGAGCAAAAGGCAGAGCTGTGGCCTGCCAAGAAACAATGACGAATGTCTGGAGCGCAATGGGCGCAGCTTCAGAGCACCATTCCGAGACAGAGGCAGGTGTGGACCCGCTCCAGCAAACACACCCTGGGCCTGCCCCATGCGCTCGGTTTATCCGGGCTCAACGCGAACGAGGTAGGAAGATGCTGCATCTGAACTGGTGAGGTTGCTTCCCCCTTATTCAGGTGCATGGATTTGTTAGGGTTTGCTTGCCTTTTCCTTCTCTCTGCAGAGAGCGGAAAATGAAGGTTTAGAAGGGATGCCGAGTCCACAGGCAAGGATGCGCAAGCCCGTTAAAAACCCTCTCTTTTCACATGGAAAATCCCGACGGCCTTCTGCTTGTCCCCATGGAAATACCCTTGCCCACCTGAGAGGCTTCCTAGCCTGTTTTCCTGACCCATGTTTCCGCGGTTTTGTGTTGGGACAACGGAATTTTCTCTCCTCTTGCTCTATAGCAAGACGACAACGACACAAAGAGAGGAGAGCAGAAATGAAGACGGCTGCTCTGAGAGCTGACGCTACGGTGCAGAGTTGATGGTCCTCGGTGACGCCGCGACACGGCTCTTGTTGTTCTTGTCTGTCAGACGGAAGTGGAATTGTAGAATGCTGGGGGACGCGTTTTCCTATTTTGACGCTGGCTTTGTTTCTTTCCAGTCCTCGCAATGAACAGGCCTGTGGATTATGATGGGAGAAGTGGCAGCTTGAAGGGACTGAGTGGAGGGGCATTCCGAATGCAGCGGTTCGTGGCCGCCGCCCAACTTGGCTCTCGGTTGCGGTCTCCATAATAACACAATTGGGAGCTTTGTATTTCCCAAGAGCGCACTGCCTGATTGCAGTGGCCCTCAGTGAGCTGCCTGCACCACCCTCCTCGTTGTTCCCCTGGCGGCGCTGGTCAGAACTCCCACATCTCCATCAGGGGATGCGCAGGTTATAGAAGCAATGGAATGCACGGTCCTTGGCCCTGCCATAAACGCATGCCCGCAAAGCACAGTGACAGACAACTGCGGCGAGCACGGCCTGAGCACCGCGCGCTGAGTTAGAGAACAGTGTCTCGAAGCCGACGTCGAGTTTTCTCGGGGCCAGCACTGATCCGAATTGAGTGTGTGCCCCTCACCCTGCAGGCGTCTCTGTTGGGGGAAGAAGAGGCCCGCCGGTCGCCGCCTCCTGATTCCGGACGGCCGAGGTGTTCTCCCTGACTTCTTCTGCAGTGTGCCTTCCCTCAGGTCCAACTTCGCTTCAAGCCGTTTTGATGCTACTTTTCATCCTTTGGCAGAGCTTGAGTCACTCTCCTCATTGCACAGCTTTTTACTGAAGCGGTGTGGCATTTTCTGGCTTTGTTTCTAAAGCCTAGGCTGCAAACTGGCAGCTTGCATGGTAAATTTCATGGGGGACATCCCTAACCCCCATTATCAAAAAATCAACCTTAATTACAACAGTGCGGGGTTTTTTGGGAAATGCTGAGTCCTGCCTGAACCTCTGATTAATCACCTGAGGCACCCAATGAGTCAGCCCTGGGAGCACAGGTGAAAGCCATTCACCTGTGCTGCAGGAAGGGGTGGATCCTGGCTCCACTCTCCGGCACAACACTGTGTCCATCTGTGTACCGATGTCATTTACATGGACTGACACAGCCTTGGACACGGTCCCCCCACCAATCCTTATCCAACCCGGAAGGGATGTGGATTGATGGTGGGACCACTCGATGGATAATGAATGTTTGTAAGGCCGCAGGACAGCGGGTGGTCCTTTCAATGGCTCCCTGTCAAGGTGGACGGCCGGGTAACGAGCGGCGTCCCCCAGGGGTCTGTCGTGGGACCGGTGCTCTGTAACATCTTTATCAATGACATCGATGGTTGGAATCGAGTGCACCCTCAGCAACTTTGCTGAATGACACCAAGTGAGTGGTGCTGTTGAGGAACCACGGTCTGCAGGAAGGGATGCCAGTCAGAGGGACCCGGAGGGGAACTAGAAAGGTGGGCCCGGGTTGAACTGATGCGGTTCCAAACACGGCAACAGTGCAGAGTTTTGCACTTGGGCCGGAGAAAGAACTCCCAGCATCCCTACAGGCTGAAAGGAGCGGTCCTTGGAGCCAGCCCTTGTGGAGAAAGGACCCATGGGGGTCCTTAAGATGAAAAACGACTATGAGGCCCATCAGTGTGCCTTGTGGCTAGGAAGGCGAATGGGATGCCGCGCTCAATCAAAAGAGGGGGGCCAGCAGGGGACCAGGGAAAGGGATTTCCCCCTACTCTGCTCTTGTCGAGGCCCAACTAGGAATTTACGTGTCCATGTCTGGAGCCCCAGTACAAGAAGACAGGGAGCTGTTGGCGAGTGTCAGAGGAGACGCACCAAAATGATCAGGGGATTGGAGCACCCCCCTCTATGAGACAGGGAAGGAAGCGGGCTGTCAGCCTGAGAAAAGGAAGGCTGCGGAGGGTCGACACTCATGCAGCCGTTAAGTACCTAAAGGGAGCCTAAAGGAAGGAAGGGGAAATCAACTCTCGAAAGGTGATTGACAGCCGGACAAGGGGAAATGGTTAAGTTGAGCGGGAAGGGAGATTAGGTTGGACATCAGGGGGAAATTCTTAAGCGAAGTGGGAGGTACTGGAAAAAGGCCCCGAGAGTGTGGTTTCGTTTTAGTCTATTTCTTTCTTTTTTTTTTTTTTTTTTCTTTTTTCTCTGTGGCCCCTGTCCCTGGAAATGTTCAAGGCCAGATTGGATTGAGAGGCCTGGCAGCACTGTGTTATGCACTTAACATGGTGGGATGTTGGTGGCCCTGCATGTGGCAGAAAGGGGTGGGAGATTCCTGATCGCTTTGAGGTCCCTTCCAACCCTGGCACTTTCTTGATTTGTTGACTGGATGTACAACGTGTCCAAACGGGTTCCATGTGCCTGGCTCCACGTGCTGGTCAGAGTTACAGGGAATTGCACTGTCCACCCCATTAGATGGTGGCACACAAGTGATGGCTGACACCATGCCTTGACCTGGGTTAAACAACAGTGACAGCCAGGGAGGGGGACACTGCGTCACGGCTGTTCCACTCGAGGTTTCACCCTGTGGTTCACGGCGCGTCACCTGAAAAACCGTGGACACTCCTCGAACCCAATGGCATACAGGTAAGGTGACACCCAACTGATGGCTGACACCACCGACCCCCTGTCACACCCTGCAACCCAGACCCCACGTGTCCCCCGGACCTGTGACCCCGCCCCCTCCCTGTACCCCTCCTCATCACCTCTTCAATGAGGATTTGCCCACCGTGCTCGAAGTTGTCGCCACCATGGCAGGGGGGGACAGTCATGGGCCAGCCAGGGGTGACAGCGTCCAGGAGCTGTAGACGCTTATGGGGCTCTCGAGGGTACGTTGGTACGCGCCCCCAGGTTCCACGGTTATTGTTGGACAGTGAGAACTCGGGGAAGCGGTGTGTCCCGGTGTCCCCCGGTGCCCTGGGAGGAGTCTTGTTTCTGTGGGGCTTTGCACCGGGATGGTGCGGGGGAACCATCCATTTTGCCAGGAAGTGGCCAAAAAAAAATTACAAGGAAAGTGGACACAGTATGATTTTAACGGAACCGCCATTTTTTGGGGGGCGATGGCGATCCATGGGCCAAGAAGGAGCGAGAACGTGTACTCTGGAGTTGTCCTCAAACTCCCCATTGGCGACTTGGAGGACTCCAGGGAAGCCTGGGGACCCCAAGACACCCATTGGACATCCCCGACCCTTCCAGAAGACACATAGGACCCCCCTGAACCCACCTGAGACCCCCCCCACATTTCCCAACAGGAATCATTTCTGGGAAACGTTCTGCAGACCCTTCTGGAGAATCAGGACCCCCTGGATCAATTTGAGACCCCTTGCACCTCCAAGTCCTCTCTGGGACACATCCCCAGAGCTGCTGTCTCTGAGACGGGATGACTCCAGCCACCACTCGCCCCACAGGAGAACTCTCGGACCCTCCCCGACTCTACTGGGACATCTCAGATCATCCCAGTGCCCTCGGAGCCCTGGGCCCATCCTGGAGCTTCCAGATCCTTCCCGGGGACCCACCACACCCCCTCCTGGGGACCCCTGCGTACACCCCAGGATCCCCTTGGGAATCCCCAGATCCCTCTGTATGAATCCAAGGGCATCTTGGAGCCCACCTGGGGACCAACGGATGCCCCAAAACCCATCTTAAAACCTCTCCAGATTCTTCGCATGCCCTCGGGTATTACAGGGGGGGCTCGTGGGGGCATCTCTTTCGGAGAAAGCATGAGTGGGGGCTCTGTGAGGTGGACAGAGGGTCTGGAGGTGGAGACAGGTGGCAGGGGAAACTGAGGGATTGGGAGGGCTTCTTAGGCGTGGAAAGGGGGTAGTTGTCTTGTGTTCGGATGGAAGAGAGGGGTTGTGAGTGGGAAAAGAGCAGAATGAGGTTCTGTGAGTGGAAAGGGGACCTGGGGATGGCGGGGTACATGTGGAGGGACACTTGAGGGGTGGAAAGGGGCTTTTGTAGGGCCGAAACGGGGGGGTCTGGAAGTGGCGGGGGTTGTTTGGGGGAAAAAAGGGGGGGAGCGGGGAGTTTGTCTCTGTTGGGAGGAAAGGGGTCTAGTCTGGAGAAGAAGGGGTTGCCGAGGAAATCGAAGGTTGTGGGGCCTTCCTGGGGTTGGAGGGGGGGACCACCTTAGGGACTTATTGGGGGGGGGAGAAGAGGAGGGAGTGGATGTTAGGGGTCGAAAAACAGAGTCTGGGGGCGAACTTAGTGGCTTGTGGGGGAAAGGAGGGGAAAGGGTGTGACAGAGTTTCCCAAGGCCACCCGAAGAGCGTCTGGGGGTGGCGGGAGGGGTGGGGGGGAAGACGAGCCAGGGGTTGTGCGAGGCTTTCTATTGGGTCTGGTTGAGGGGAATTGGAGGTCAACTGAGGGAACTGACTCCCGGGTCCGGAAAGGATCGCCACAGGGGGTACAGGGGACTCTAGGGGGTCAGAAAACAGGGTGCCGGATGGTGGGAGAAGCTGGAGGCCACGGGACCCTGGGGGTCAAATAGAGGGGAATGTGGGGTGGTAGGAGGACTCTGGGGTCAGAATGGGGGAATTGGAGTGGGGGCCCACTCGGGGGGGGATGAGGAGGGGGTTCTGGTGGTCAGATAGAAAAGGGACTGGGAAAGGGGGGGGACTCTAGGGACAGAATGGGGAGACCGGTGGGGGGTGGGGGGACACTGGGATCAGCAACGGGGGGACTGGGGAGGGAGAGTATCGGGGGGGGGACCCTGGGGGGATCAGAATGGGGGAGGCACCGACGGGAGGGGTGGAAGGGACTACGGCTATCAGAATGGGGGAACTGGAGGAGAGGGGTAAACCGGGGGTCCACACAGAGACTGGGTGGTGTGGGCGATCAGTGGGCCGGGGAGACGGTGGGGGAGGGGCAGCGAAAGCCACGGGGTGGGGGGCGGCGTCGAGACGCCGGGCAGCCGCCCCCCGCCGAGCGGACAGAAGCCCGAGCACCACGGAGGACCCCGGGGCCGAGGCAGCCAGAGCTGCACGCGGCCCCCCCCCCCGCCACCTTCACCCCGGCCCCCTCCCCGGGCGGCCCCCGAACACCACCTGGAGGAGACGAGGCGGCGCTCGGAGCCCCGGGCGCCCCGCGGCGGCGGACGGTGCGGGACCCGGCGACGACTTCCGCGTGGCCGCCTCCTCCTCGGGCGCTGGGGTGGTGGGTCCGGGTGGAGTGCTGGTGCTGACGTCAGAGAACCGGCGCGGCGCGGCGCCACGGCAGCGATCTGCGCTCAGTCCGAGGCGCTGTCGCCACGGCGACGCCGTCACGCATTGGACTGCTGCGCGCGCCGCAAGGCGGGAGGGCGCGCTGTCCGCTCCTGGGGCTGAGTTGGGCGTGGGGTGGGAGATCCGCAGGGAGATGCCGGGGCGCCGGTGGGATGTGGGCAGAACATGGCGATTATGGAAACAGTGAGGACCGGGATCTGGACAACAGCGTGAGAGCTGGGCTGAAAGAAAGACGGGAAAAAAAAGTCACAGAGACAAGAAAGAAGGAAAGGAAAAAGGACAAGGACGTAAAGGAGGACGGAGGTAGGGAGGGAAGGAAAAGGCGAGGGGAGGGGAGGGGAGGCGAAAGGGAGGAAGAGGATGAGGCGAGGAGAGGAAGAGGACGAGGATAGGAGCGGAGAGGAGAGGACGAGGATAGGAGAGGAGAGGGAGAGGCGCGGATAGGAGAGGAGAGGCGGAGGAGAGAGAGGTAGAGGATGAGGATGAGGCGAGGAGAGGAGCAGCGGTGCATGGTAAATGCGGCTCGTTAGCACGTGGCCGCGGGTACACTTTTGGGATGGCGCTGCTTTTCTAACGAGTGTTGTAAGAGCAAAGCTGCCTACCAGGATCGTGTTTTCTCAAAGAAAATGCCACTTCTGGCCCAAGCAGCAAATAAAAGCATTCTACTTTTGTTGTTGTTTGTGTGTTTTTTTTTTTTTAGTCTCTGCCATTCCGTGAAGGGAGGGGGTCGAGCCCAAGCCTGCGTGGTACTGACCTCCCTGCCAGGCTAACGGCAGCACCACAAGGACCGCACAAGCCTTTGTGCAGACTATTCCGGGGGTTGTGTCCTTGATAGACGCTCTTAAGAATTCCTGCCGTGCGGGCACGGCCCTGAGCAGATCCCCTTCCAGGATGGAAGTGCTGGTGGTGGAGGGCAGCTCTGCACAGCAGCACCCATGCCTGCCCCTGGCCTGCGGCCACGGCAAAAGGCCACACTGCAGCACTGACACCGAGCCCCAGGAGCGGCCGGGCCTTGCACAAAAACGAGGGGCCTCGGACCGAGAGTGGAGGAAGGGCACAGGGAGCTCGCTCTGCCGGAGCCAGCTCCGGTGACTCCTGCAACTGCTGCCCTGTGCCGACAGTTTTCCTCTCGCCCCTCCGTGCAGGCACCGGCCTGCAGCCCACAAGTGTCTCACAGGAAGGATGCCAGACAAAAGTCAGTGCTGGGTCCCGGTTTCACTGACTTTTACAAACAGATTCACCCGAGAGTCTCCAGGCTGCACTATCGGCCTTGGGTGGAATATAAAATGGATTTTTTGCGGGCTTTCTGGGATGATAAAATTGGAAATGGGAGAATAATGGCATATTACCGGGCCGTGTCAGAAGGGATAGGGAAAGAAAAAACATCAAAAAACGGGCGCTCCTGCACTAATTTGCATTACCAAATAGGCTGCTCCTGATGCAGTTTTATTACGGGTCATACGCCGCTTGAACGATTGTCAGTTTGAAGCTCATGAAAAGGCCTCAGTTTCTACAATGCACCTTGAGCTCTTTGTTCCTCACGCTGTAGATGAGGGGGTTCACTGCTGGAGGCAACACCACGGATTGCTGAACTGCCAGCCACCAGGTCCAGGGACTTGTGGATGAGGCGGAGGGAACTTAGGCTGGCACACGTGCAGCGCTGAGAAAAACAGGGGACTGCCAGCCATGGTGGAGGGGGCACTTGGCCGTGAAAATGCAGAAACGCTCTCGCTTGGCAGAGCGGAGAGGGAAAATGTATGGCAATGGGCAGCGACCAACCTTCTGCTCCTCTGCAGACCGTGGACAGCAATGCACGTCGGCCTTGGTGCACAACGGCCACATCTTCCAGAGGCAGGCAGGAGATGTTGCAGTATCTATTCAGGTCTGGCTTGTGTCAAAGAGGGGGGTAACTGCGGCTAGTTCCACATGGCAAAGGGACTAACGAAGTGTCCTGCCGCGGTAGCAAGACTCCTGGCACTGTCCTTCCTGCACAGGATTGCCATCCCTGGCAGCTCTTGCTACCTTCCCGGTGTGGCAGCTCACCAGAGCTCCTGCCCCAGCAGCAGAGCTCCAGTGCAGACACCAGCCGGCTCATCTCTTTGCGGCACCGCTGCGCTTCATCGACTCCCGGCACGTGCTTGTGCATACGAGAGAGCCTGAGCCACAGTCACAGAACCGCGGGGTTGGACGCGGAACCTCAGAGATCGTCGGAGTCCAAGCCCAGTTCGCTGGATTGCTCAACATTGTGTGGAAAAAGTAAGGAGCCGGGCACCCTCCAGGCCAGGGGGCTGCCTCCCCGTCCCACACCCAGCAATCCGCTCAGGGGTTCCTCCAAGCTGGGGCACAGCTCGGAGAGCTCTCCGCAGTGCTCTGCCCCAAAAGAGGGGTCTTCGCCCCTCCTTGCCCCTGTTTTCCCTCTCCAGACATCGATGCACACCAAAGGCTATCCGCCGGACCCACGCCACAGAGGAGCTGAGTTCCGGTACAGAAGTGGCAGTTTGTTTCCGCTTTCCAACAAACTTTTAGGGCAGCTGTGCAGCAGAGGCAGTGCAAGCACTATGCTTCCCTAGCAAACAACCGCGCCGGCCATTCGCAGTGCTGGGGAAAAAATAAAAGTTGACCGGAGGGCTGATTCAAAGGACCACCGCCCTTCATGGCCTTCCTGAGTGCCTGCGCTTCTTGCCCAGCGCGAAAATTGAGACCCCCTCGGATTGATTGCCTAAGGCCACAAGAAAGGAATTAGCAACGGCGGGAACGACGCACAACCGGTTTGAACGGGAAAAAAAAAAAAAAAAGAAAACAAACATAAAAGACGTGAACACAGAGATAGTAAAACTCCACCCACACAACTGATGTTTCTCTCTCACTTCTGTGTCACACGGCAGCCTGGAGAACAGCGTCCAGCTCTGGGCTCCCAGTGCAAGAGACGCTGTACGTTGCTGGAAGGTCCACGCAGTGCTCCCAAAGATGGTGACGGGGAACTGGAACACATCTCTATTACACGAGGCTGAGAGAGAGGGGGCTGCTCAGCCTGGAGAAGGGGAGCTCAGGGGGATCCCACCCACGGCTGTACAAGTTCTGCACGGAAGTTTGTCCTGATATCCAACCTAAACTTACCCCATGCCTGCGTGTCCTGCGGAACCCCACAGATGTGACACTGGGCTGCTTCTCAAAGGAAACCAGTGCTCGGTGTCGGGAGCGGAGGAGGAAGCAGCTGATCCTGCCAATAACGCTGCCATCGCGCGTCCCTCCCCGGGACTCCCACACCTTCCTCTCCCCAGCCCCGCTCGGCTCCTCGCAGGCTGCACACACTGCCGAGGCACTCACGCTCCAGGCCGTCATCTTCTTCTCGTGCTGCCGGACCGCTCTCTGCAGGGCCGCGCCGAGCTCCTGCTGCCGCACCAGAACCGCAGCTCCCGTGCTGACGGACGGCGGAGCTTCGTGCCGGCACCCACGGCACGCGGCCCCCGCGCTGCTGGCGGCACGGCAGGACGCTCCCCTCCCCGCCTCCCTCCCACCGCCCCCGGCCTCGGCATCCTCCCGTTATCCGCCTAAGGAAAACGGACAAGGCTACCGAACAGGGAACCAGGGCACTCCTGCACAGGGCTGATCGACGGCTGGACGCCAACTAACGAGGTTTCACGCCGCCACGCGCGCTTCCCGCGCTTCGGTCACAAACGACCCGCGAGGGAAGGATCCGGGGCGCGGGGCCCCGGGGGCCCCGGACGCGGAGCGCGGCGCCCGGCGCGGGGCAGCGCCGCGGGCCGCCGGGCCGGGGCCCCCCACGCGGGACACTGCGCGCGGGTGATTGACGACCGACACCGCGCGGGAGCCGCGGGCGCAACCCCACCCCGCGGTCGCGCCCGCCCGTTCCGCGGGCCGACCAATAGGACCGCGGGGGAGGCGGGGCCGCGCGCGGGGTGGGCTCTCCGCCATGGCGGCCGGGCATTCTGTGCGGGAAAAGCGGCGCTCCGCCGCCCCGCGTCCCCGCCGCCGCCCGCCCCGCGCCTCGGGGCCCCGTCCGTCCCGCGCCAGAACGGAGCCGTCCTCCGGAGTCGTCGTCGCGGCGGAGCGGCCGGTGTCCGGGAGCGGCTCCTGGCCGAGCCGGGCAGCCCCGAAAGAGAGGGACCGACCCCGCGGATCGAGACGCGTTCGAGCCCGGCAGAGTCGGGCGGCCGCCTTCGGTTCCGGCTCGGCTCGAACGGTCGGCAGCGCCGTGCTGAGCTGCTGCCCCGCAGGCGGAGGACTCGACTGCCGTTTTCTGTATTCACGGCTGTCCGAGAAGAAAGCTGGCGGCGCTGGCGCTGACCAGGGAGAGGGAGGCCGGGGGCCGGAAAGCTCTCGGGCTGCGGCTCCAGGGCAGGCAGAGGAAGTCACGGCGCCGGTGACATCAGCCGGGCTGCTGGAACCTGCGTGCCGTCACGCTGCGTTTCCGTGACGACGGCGGGCTCTCCCCGAGGAGCCGAGGGCAGCTTTGCTGCTGCGTTCGTTCCCCGACGAAGCCCGACGCAGGGGGGCTGGGCAGACCAGTCTTGGCAAAGAGGCCCGTGCTGCTTACAGCAAGAAGATTGACGGCCACGACGCCTTTCTTTTTTGTTCCCCTTGAGCCCTGGCCCGGCTTCGGGGCGGAACCCAGAAAGTGAGAAAGAGGGCAGCGTGTTCCCCCGGACTTTGCTTGCTCCGTACATTGTCTTTATTCCGTGCTATAACGGGCTGGCGCTGCTGCAGCGGTCTGGCCGCCTCACTCGTGAGATGCATTGCTGTGGACTTCCCACGGTCTTGGGACTGCGGTCTCCAGATCCCTCAACTGCAACGGCGGCTCCCCAGCGACTGCGGATCTGGCTGATGGTAAAGTGCTGGGGCAATTGGTCATGGATCTTTCTTCACCACTGTGCTCACGTGCAATGAGTAGGCCCACTGCCTTGCTTATTCCCTTTACTGCTAAGCTTCTCTTTTGGCTATAGACGCTGCCAATATTACTGTTGGTATTCTTTTGTCATAGGCAGTAAAATAAGCCTATCCCAAAGACGTTGGTGTCTTTGTTTTACTGTTGAGCCCATCGATTGGCACAACAGCATTAGCACATGACGGGCACGTAACTTGGACATCAGGAACGTGACTTCAAAGGCTTCAAAGCATCGGGAACGTCTCCTTTGGAGAGAGACTGAGAGGTTTGGGCTTGTTGAGCCCGGAGAACAGAAGGCTCTGGGGAGACCGTGTGGCTGCCTTTCAGTACACGGGCGGCCCTCAACAGATACCACCCTGCTGAGGTGTGCGCTCTATCCCCTCACCAGGTCATTGATGAAGATCGTTGACAAGACCTGACCAGCACCCCGACCCCTGAGGACCACCGTGGTTACAGGTCTCCAACCGGCCTCTGCACCGCCAACGAGACCCTCTGTGCTTGCAAGACTTCAGGCACGTTCTGATCATAACAGACCACCTCAACCGTCCACTCATCTTCCACACTTCCTCACGCTCGTTTTTCCCTAAGGATGTTGTGGGAAGACGATCAAACGCTCGCTGAAAGCAATAGGTCGACTACTATGCACACATCCACCAGCCAGTGACAAACCTCGTAGAAGGCTACCCGGTTAAGGTCAAGGTGACCTTCCCCTGGTGAACCCTTGCTGATTAATCCTGATAACTCCTTTTTCTTCCAGTTTTCTGAGATTGCATTCCGGCACAAGATTTGTTCCATCACCCTTCCAGGGACAGACGGTGTGCCCCTAGGTGGGCCAAGAGGGCCAAACAGATCTGCAATTCGAAAGCGTGGCCAGCCGGGAGCAGGAGGGACTCATCCCCCTGTACTCCGCCCTTGTGAGGCCACGCATTGCGTCCTGTGTTTCCGTTTTGGGCCGCTCACTAAAAAAAAAAATGGGCGCCTGGCTCGTGTCCAACGAAGGGCAGCAAAGCTGGTGATGGGTTTCGGAGCACAAGTCTTATGATGAGCGGCTGAGGGAGTTGTGGTTTTTCAGTTGGAGAAGCGGAGCTCAGGGGAGACCTCACTTTGCAATCTACAACTTCCTGAAGGGAGTTCTGATAGGAGGGGTTTGGCTCCTTCTCCCAGGCAACTAACAGGACCCGAGGAAATGGCCATAACGTTGTACCCGAGCGTTTAGGTTTAGACATAAGGAAGAACTTGTTCTCTCAGAGAGCCAGCCGGCACTTGGAATGGCTGCCCCAGCGAGGTTGTGGAGTCGCCGTCCTGGCCGTGTTCAAGAGGCGGTTCTGGATTAGGCTTGTATGCCTAAAGGCAATGCATAGCAATGAGTCAGCCATCTTACCCCTAAACAGGGAGCAGCCCAAGCGCCCCTTGAGCCCTCCTGCACAGCACTGGGTGCACAACAGGAGCTCCCCACCATCAGGGATGTCTCTTGAGGTCACACCTGTACAGAGATCCCACTCAGCTTGACGTCAAGGCACCTTGCTGACACAGACCTTCTCTAAGAGACTCACGGTTAGTTTGGAAATTTGTGAGCTTCTCTAAGGTGATGCGTTACAGTGAAGATGTCAAGGTAATCACAAAATTATCAAATGGCCTTGGTTGAAAAGGACCACAATGACCACCTAGATTCAACCCCCTGCTGTGTGCAGGGTCGCCATCCATCAAACCGGGCTGCCCTGAGCCACATCCAGCGTGGCCACGAATGCTTCGAGGGATGGGGCATCCACAACCTCCCTGGGCAACCTCTTCCAGTCTGTCACCACCCTCTGGGTGAAAAACTTCCTGCTGATATCCAACCTGAATCTCCCCTGTCTCAATTTAAAACCATTCCCCTTGTCCCATCAATATCCACCCTCGTAAACAGCCGTTCCTCCTCTATTTTATGCATTACTGTGATAGGTCCCTGGGCCTAGAATCTTCTGAAGCTCTTCTTTCAAGGGTGATGAAGCTTTTCCTGGCTTCAAAAAAGCCCTAACAAGAGCATTTTGGTCGGCCTTTTTGCTTTAGGTCCCTTACCCAGTGCGGTCTTACTTATACAAATACAGCAATTTTTCCCAAAACACCAGACACCTCGCAAATAGACATCATTTTTCAAAACAGTATGCCATTATCTCCCAGAAATACCAGTTTTCTTAGAAATACCTCACAATTTCTACCAAAAATACTACACTACACTCCTCGAGATTACACTTACTCCCATCAAGATGGCATTTTGTCACAGAAATACCAGATTCTGCACCCCAAATACGACATTTTCTCTCCAAAACAAGACATTTTCTCCCAGAAATACCACTTCTCGTAGAAATACCTCCCATTTCATCCCCATTTCATCTCCAAAATAGATGACATTTTCTCCCAGAAATGCCAGCTTTGTCAAAGATACATGAACTTTTCTTCCAAATACATGATATTTTCTCCCGCAAATATCAGTTTCCTTTTTCTCCAAAAAATACAACACTCCGATACCAAATATGTCATTTTCAGCCAACACTACCACATTTTCTCACAGAAAAAACAGCTTTCTTCCAAACATATGACATTATCTCCACAAAATACCACCATTCTCCCACAGAGATGGCATTTCATGCCACAAGTACTACTTCACACTCCACGGGATGATACTTTCCATCAAGAAGATGGCATTGGACCACAGAAAGACCAGCTTTCTGCCTAAGAGATGACATTTTCTCCCAGAAAGACCACTTTGCTCACAAATACAGGACTTTGTCTTCCAGAAACACCACGCTCATCCCCTCCAGATGTTGTTTCCACCCCAAACACCAGCACCTTTCCTCTCGCTACTCCCTGCTTTTTCAAAACTAGATGCTCTTCTCTCCCAGAAATACGAGCATTCTCTGCAAGCTGGGACCTTTTCCAACAAAAGATGGCAGAGTCTCCCAGAAATAGCACTTTTCTTCAGAAGACCTGACATTTTCTCCAAAACATACTCCTTTCAACTGTTCCAGGTGACATTGTCAGCCAAACGTAGGATACATTCTCCACGAAGTACCACTTTTCTCTCATGACGATTGCATTTTCTCCCAGAAATACCACATTGCAACTCGAAAGAACACATTTCCTTC
>JADANK010000534.1:0-34634 GCA_021292215.1 Lophura nycthemera
TTTTAAACTTTATTCATTTGGAAGCCTGTGCACTGTGACTGTTATTAACATTTTTACTTTGGTGATCTTTAAAAATAAAAAGAAGACTTCTAGAATACGATACTTGAAATAACAATAATGTAAATAATTTGTAGACACGTAGAAACTGTCATTTTGCCTCTGCTAAGGAGATAAACATTTTGCATTATGCAATTCAAACAACATTGCTTTGTTGTACTGCAGGGTTTTGTCTCCTTCTTCTGATACTGTGGATCAGGCTGCCAAATTATTTTCTTTTTCTGTCCCTTTGGTGCTACGTTTATTCATCTGCTTCTAAGTAGATCACATTTATAAGGCAGACATTTTTTCAAACACTTAAATCTGTGTCTGATTTGAAACTCAATTCCAAAGTAAAAAAGATATGTCACTAAACAAATATTTAAAGAAAAAAAAATCAGAAATACCCTTCTCTATAATCATAACAGTAGGAACTTCAATATTTCTGCTCAAACAAAAAGGCTGGTAGATGTATTTACCGAAGGCGTTATAACGTTTGCAGTGGACTCTGCAGAATACAACATTTCTAAAAATTTAACAGTGTCTGGCAGGTGCCAAGCATTCTCATGGGGATTAATATTATTCAGATACTGACTTTCATTTGAACTTCAAACTCTTTTTTAATTTTTTTCCTTTTTTTTTTTTTTTTTTTTTCTTCTTCTTTTTGTGGATGGCTATTTAATAGCTTTTGGGAATTAAATAGATTTTTATTTGTGTAAAAATTCAAATAAGAATGTAATTTTGAATTTTACGGAAAAAAGAAAAAAAAAATGACCTAATAAATTGTTTTTTTTTTTTTTTTTAAAGCCCTACAAGTAGGTGATAACTGTTGCATTCCAGCTTTTTAGATTCTAGATTTCTAGTATATATATTTGAAGATGACACAAAGAATTTAGGAAATAAAAGAAAATACTGTTTAGATGGACAAGTATTAGGCAGTGGCTTAACTGTCTTTCAGTTTTCTGAATTTAGAGAACATGTTTAATTCTACAAAATAAGTTAAAGAAAACTAAACGTAAAAATTGTGTCAGAGCACATTGAATCTCTTTCTGCTAAGACCACTGTTTTCACTGATTGCAAATATTGCTGCTAAAGAAATTCTGTGGCATATCTCTAAGAGAAGTTTACACAGTTTAATAAAAACTGTTTTCTGTTGTCAGATTTTAATTTACCCCTAGGATAGCATTGATCTGTAGAACTTGTCATTATTAGCTACCGTAGAGGGAAAAGGTGGAAAATATCTGTGAGAATTTATTGAGATTCTGTGAGATTTCTGAGGAAGCGACAACTAGCACAGGGCTTGTTGGCAGAGAGAAACACATATGTGCTGAAAAGAAGTTAAAAAAAAAAGGAAGGAAAAAGTGATAAGTGCAATAGGAAAGGAATACAAATATGAGGAAAACTCCAAATACTTAAAGAAATCTGGTTTGTCAGATAAATGCCTTCCACAGTCTGGCAAAACTCCACAATATTTACACATTTTGGTTACCAGTGAAGTTTTCTACTGAAATTTCTGGAAATTTTGTATGTGTTTGTGTGTATTAAAATTTGTTTATCCCTTAAGTTTGTTCCTATAGGTTTTTAACTTGCAATTAAATCTGACATAATATTTAGAAACATGTTTTAAGACTAAGTGGGAAAGATTTAATCAACAATTAGATGTGTATTTCACATCTTATTTGTTGTGAAATGTGCAATCTATGATATTTTGTTTACTGTTATGTGAAAAAATATTTTGTGAATAGAAAGAAGTCTTTTATAGTGAGGATGGTGAAGTACTGGAACAGGTTGCCTAGTGATGTGGTTAATTCCCCATCCCTGGAGATTTTAAAGAGGCTGAATAAAGCCCTATGCAGTCTGATCTAGTTGTGGTGTCCCTGTTCACTGCAGGGAGGTTGGACCAGGTGGCTCTCAGAAGTCCCTTCCAACTCAGAGGATTCTATGATCCTATGATCTCTAAAAACTCACTGCCAGTAGAAAGTGGATAGATTCACTAAGCAGAACTTTTAAACAAAAAAGGGAAATGTTAAAAGGAGAGATATCTTCTTACTTAATAATTTCATAAGCATTCTGGCATGTTCTATTCCTTCATAAAATTGGTTTGATATTTCAAGCACTTCTATTCAAAGTGAGGTGGAGTGGTCTTTTCAGTTTTGAATTTCTTACTAATTGATCATTATTAAAAAAAAAAATAACAAAGAGTGACATTAACATTATTCCCTAGATATAACTACTGTGTGTTCACTCAACACAATGACTTCCTATTCCAAATCAAATAACATTTTTTTTTTTTCCATTGGCTTACTAGTAGTACCTGACAATACAAATAATTGAGTAATGCCATTTTCTAAGTATACACAGAAACACCTTTAACTAAATATAAAATTCATATTGAAGTATTTATTCTGAAGTCTGAAACATGATTAATCAATCAGACTATATCAGCATGATGATGTGTCATGATTTTTTCTGCTTTTTATAGGGTTGTACAAATTCTTCATTTCATAGAATCATAGAATTGCTCAGGTTGGAAAAGACCTACAGATCATAAAGTCCAATCACAACCTAACCATACTACCGTAACTCAAACAACCCTCCACTAAATCATGTCCCTGAGCACCATATCCAAATGGTTTTTAAACATATCCATGATGCATTTAAAACCTCCCTGGGGATCCTATTCCACTGCTAACAACTCTTTCAGTAAACAAGCTTTTCCTGATATCCAAACTAAACTTACCCTGGCACAACTTGCGGCCATTTCCTCTCATCAGGTCACCAGTCATCAGTGAGAAGAGACCAACCCTGCTCTTCCTGTAAGCACCTTTCAGATATTGGAAGAGAGCAATAAGGTTTCCCCTCAGCCTCCTATTCCCCAGTCTGAACAGCCCCAGTTCCTTCAGTCACACCTCATAGGACATATTCTCCAAGCTCTTCACAAGCTTTGTTGCCCTTCTTTGGACCTGCTCCTGCACCTCAATGTCCTTTCTGTACTGAGATGCCCAAAACTGAACACAGTACTTGAGGTGAGGCTTCATCAGTGCTGAGTACAGGGGCAGGATTACTTCCCTAGTCCTTCTCAATACCATCCCTGATACAAACCAGAATGCCCCTGGCCTTTTTGGCCACCTGGGCACACTGCTGGCTCATGTTCACCTGACTGTCCCTCAATACACCAAAGTCTCTTCCCATCAGGCAGCTATCCAGCCACTTCTACCCAAGCCTGTAGGATGCCTGGGGTTTTTATGACCAAAATTCAGTATCTGACACTTGCCCCTATTGAAACTCATGCAGTTAATCCTGGCCCATCAATCCAGTCTAGGTCCCTCTGTAGTGCCTTTCTCCTCCCAGGCAGATCAACACTTCCTCCCAAATTGGTGTCACCTGCAAACTTACTGAAAGTGCACTCAATCCCCTTATCAAGAATGTTAATAAAGATGTTAAATAGAAGCGGCCCTACTACTGAGCCCTGGAGGACTCCTCTTGTGGCTGGCCACCAACTTGATTTAACTGCACTGACCAGAGATTTTCCCAAACACTGTAATTCTGTTAAAGGTTTTTTTTTTTTTTTTTTTTTTTTTTACTGTAATCAACAGCAAGGTTGAGCTCTTTTAATAAAATAAAGAGAGAATGAGGGACATAATGTCTAAACATTAAAAAGAAAAAAAAAAAAAAGGGTTAAGACTTTAATTTTTCTCTTCTACAAACATTGTTTTTTGTTTGTTATTAGGCGTTTAGATAATCTGTAACTCCTAATCACAGAATCACAGAATCGCAGAATCGTAGGGGTTGGAAGGGACCTCCAGAGATCATCGAGTCCAACCCCCCTGCCAAAGCAGGTTCCCTACACCAGGTCACACAGGTAGGCGTCCAGGCGGGTCTTGAATATCTCCAGAGAAGGAGACTCCACAACCTCCCTGGGAAGCCTGTTCCAGTGCTCCGTCACCCTCACCATAAAGAAGTTCTTGCGCACATTGGTGCGGAACTCCAGCAGGTCATCCCCCAACCTGTACTGGTGCATGCGATTATTCCTCCCTAGGTGCAAGACTCTACACTTGCTTTTGTTAAACCTCATCTGGTTCTTTCTGCCCAGCTCTCCAGCCTGTCCAGGTCTTCTGATGGCAGCACAGCCTTTGGGTATGTCAGCCAATCCTCCCAATTTCATATCATCAGCAAACTTGCTGAGGGTGGCCTCTATCCCACTCATCAAGGTCACTGATGAAGATGTTGAACAAGATCGGACCCAGCACCACCCTGGGAACACCGCTAGTTACAGGTCTCCAACTGGACTCTGCACCGCCAGTGACGACCTCTTCTGTGTCTGCCAGTCAGCCAGTTCTCAATCCACCTCACCTGTCCACTCATCTATCCCACACTTCCTAGCTTTTTATAAGGATGTTGTGTGGAGACAGTGTCAAACGCCTTGCTGAAATCAAGGTAGAACAACATCCACTGCTCTCCCCCCATCCACCCACCAGAGACAATATCATAGAAGGCTACCAGGTTGGTCAAGCATGACCTCCCCCTGGTGAACCCATGCTGACTACTCCTGATAACCTCCTTTTCTTCCAGTTGTCTGGAGATGGCATCCGACAAGCTGTTCCATCACCTTTCCAGGACAGAGGTGAGGCTGACTGGCCTGTAATTACCTGGATGTTCCTTCTTGCCCTTTTTGAAGACCGGAGTGACATTGGCTATCCTCCAGTCTTCAGGCACCTCCCCCATTCTCCAAGACCTCTCCAAGATGATAGAGAGCGGTTCAGCAATCACCTCTGCCAGCTCCCTCAGCACCCGTGGATTAATTAATTAATACGGATTGCTCATGATCTGAAACAGAATTTAGGGACTAATTTAAGAGAACATTATACAGAAACTCTTAGTTCTGCAGTTCCTTCATTGTTAAGAAAGCCCATATGAAAAGGAGGCAGTTACAGAGTTGTTTTATTACTTTTATGGCCTAGCTAAGGTTATCAAACTTTGAAGAAATAAATACAAGAGATGCATTTTGCCTCAGAGCTCATTAGAAAATAAGGATATAAAAGATGAGGTAATGACATGAGACTCACAGAGATTGCTAATGAAATGTTTTCTTTAATTCTTGTATCTGTTTTTCTTTAAGAGAGAATTTAGCTATTTCTGAAAAGAAAAATCAGAAAATACAGATTTCTCCTGGGATTTTTATCAGTTCAACACTGCAGAGTGGCGAAAGTCACTGAGTAGAACTCAATTTTTCCTATGTTACATAATCTTACATTTGTAAGATTAAAAAATGAGGAAGATATTTAACATCTACTAGAAAATACACTCTTTCTTGCACGAAATAGCACTTATGATATCCATTCATCTCCTACACGAAACTTTTTCAAATGCATTTTAATAAAGTAATTTTACAGGATGTGGAGAATTTTTCTTATCTATCATAACAGAAATATTTTCAAAGAATGCTGTGTAATTAAGCAGGAGATCCCCTGCCTAAATTGCAATCCTAAATAAAACTGTTTTTCCAGATGTTTCTCTGAATGCTTTAGAAAATTTCCAAGCATACTTCATTACAACTAGTCGGTCTGCAGTCATCTCATTTTCATTTTCATTTTCTTTCTCTTTTCTTTTAATGACATTTATGTTCTAGAAAATCTTTTCAGATGTTTACATAAATGATAGTGGTGGAATTCAATTGTACAAAACTGAGAGGCAGCTTGGAGAACACTTAAGATATTTTTTCCCACTTGTTTCAGTCTGAAAATTTATTTTTTTCTGCAGTTTTTCAACAGACTCTCCTAAAATATCAGCATCTTGATAACATAATTCTTATTTTCTCTTCACATGTTTTGTCTGGTCATTTGAATGAGGAATTATGCATAAAATTTATATTCCAGAAAACTCCACTTAAATATATCCAAGATTAATTGGAAGGGTGGGGGGGAGGAGGAGGGGGGAAGAAAAAGAAAGGTGAAAGTGGAGTTGCTTCATTATGTTGATCACTTGATTAGTAGCAACATGCAGTCTTTATAGGTGACACTTTTACTGCTTTCTTTCACCTGCAGTGAGAGTGGACTTGGTCTGTTCTCACTGGTGACAGGTGACAGGACAAGGGAAAATGGCCTCAAGTTCCCCAGGGCATGTTAAGGTTGGATATCAGGAAAAACTTTACAGAAGGGGTTGTTAAGCACTGAAATAGGCTCTCCAGGGAGGTGGTTGAGTTACCATCCTTGAATGTGTTTAAAAACCTTTTGCATGTGTTGCATGTTGCCCAGGAACATGATCTAGAGGAGAATTGAGTTAGGGTAGTATGATCAGATTACAGTTTGACTTGACCTTTAAGGTCTTTCCCAACATGAGCAATTCTATGATTCTGTGATTCCTTTTCCAGAGAAGTTTAAAGAAATCTGAAGTACAGAGATTTACTTGTTAAGTGGGCAAAAGAAAATGTGGCATACAGCAGACTAGATTCATTTCTGAATCAAGTTAAATATTTAGTTAGATATAGATATAGATATAGAATGCATTTAGATACAGAAAAACAAAAAAAAAAAAACAAAAACAAACAAACAAACAAAAAACCCTGAATTACACTATTCATCATTTAGTTGCTCTGCATTAAGAAATAGTATTGTTCTGCTGCAATAGATTTTGTTGTTGTTGTTAATTCTTAACTCTAAATAATTCCTAATTTGCTTTTAACTTTTTTTGAAAGTTATTCAGACTTCCCCCTACCTACCTTAACCCCCCACCTCCCCCTCCCCCCCCCCCCGAAAAAAAAAAAAAAAAAAGTTACTTTTTTTTTTTTTTTTTTTTTTTTTTTTTTTTTTTTTTTTTTTTTTGTTTTGTTGTTGTTGTTTGTTTGTTTGGATTTTTTTTTTTACCAGACTTCACACTCTTCTTTTTTTCTCTGTATGCTCTTCTAAGTGTCTTCTTCCCACTCAAGCTTAAATTTTCATCTTGAATCTTACCCAGTAATTTCTAATGAGCAATTCTTCAGAACAGTATTCACTGTAAATAATTATAGACAGGATTGTCTCACTCTAATTTATAGGAGGGAGATGAGGTTCTTTTAACATCTGTATAGCTGGCATGAAATTAAGAAACAACGGTTCAAATGTTGGTCCAACCAGTTTATTATAAATGCTAATCAGGGAGACGGGGAAGGGAAGGAGGGCAATAGAAAAGATAGGAAAGAAGCAAGAATCATGTAAAGCAGGGATAGTCACTACCAGGATCCAGCAGCGGTCCTGTTGCACGCTGTTTCGAAGGTCTGAGGCAAAGGCAGCAGAGGGGGAGAGCAATAGCATGGCTGGCCTTGGGCAGCAAGCAAGTAGTAGGAAGAAGTCGCAGAGCCAATCTGGGAGGAAGCAGCAGGACTCAGGAGAGCCCATCAGCATGCAGGAATTCCATAGTGTGGAATCTGATGGCAGACACCTTTGTTCTTCTTCAGCATGCTGGTAGAGCACAGAGCAAGTCCAGGAGGGAGAGAGACAGGTCGTGAGGCTTCTCATGTCAGAAACCTCTTCTTGTTCTTAATGAGGAATCTGATGCCAGAAAACCTCTTCTTCTTCATGAGGAATCTGTTGCCAGAAAACCTAAACCTCATGGTTGTAGGTTTCCTTTTTATCCTTCTTCTGCCATTGTGGTATTCCTGGGTGCTTGGGTAAGAGTCATGTGCAGCACCCCCTGAGATGGCCATCTTCCTCAAGATAAGCCCACACAAAAGACCGCTTCATGGCTATTAAGCTGCAGCTTATCTCTCTCTCTCATTGACCCTGGCCTTGTCCATCTGTGTTCCTCAGACAAAGGATTTTGCAACCCTTGACCAGGACTTGTCCATCAGTGTTCTCCAGACCAAGGATTTCTTAACCCTTGCCCAGGACTTGCTTGGACTTGTTCATCTGTGTCCCCAGCAAGCTTTGAGACAATGATGTAAAAGAATAATCTCTTGCAAGGATTCAAAGCTTCCAGCTTGACAAACTCTTTGTGATTGCAAAAAGTTCTTCATCTGGATTTTTGTAGAGAATGGTGTTAGTTAGCATGAAAATAAAACATTTGCAGAAAAACTTGGTAGATAAATTTAGTTTTCAGGAGTCTTAAGATTATATCAAACTGCTATCACTTCTCCTTTTAGTGTTAATTGAGGAAAAAAGAATGAAAAAACTGGTTTAAAAAATCAACAGTGAAGAAGGAAAAAAATAGATAAGAAAAATAAACATTCTTTCATGGACTATTTACCATAAGTGGTGTGAATTTTTTTTGAAATTTGCAAGACTGAATCTGTTACAGGATACTGAACATGAAAATTCCCTTAATGACTTAAAAGCCCCAGAGCTAAGATGTTGGATTTCCTGGAGCAGTGAAGGAAATCTTTTAGTTGATGTAAATATATTTCTTCAGACAACCAGAGTTGGAGGAAAAAAAAAAAAAAAATTAAAAAATCTGTGAATATATTTGGTCTTAAAAGAAGAGTGTTAGAGATAGCCACATTACACAGCATTTTGATGATAGATCTAATTATAAAACTAAAGAATATATAAATATCAGGAAAAATATAACACATGGGACAGTTTTCATGATGGACAGATGCTGGCATTAAAAGTACTGAGAATAGAGTTCATCATGATCTTTTCATTTTTTTCTGTTTTTTCAATAGATAATGTCATTTATTTTAGCTATCCAGCTTTAAATCATTAGGGAATCTTACAATTTTTTTTTTTTTTTTTTAGAAAAAAAAATACAGTTTTAATAGTTTCACTATGTAATATTATTTATTTTGATTAATTAATATTTTTTCAAAGTAAATAAGTGACAGATTACATCTTTTGTATTTGAATAGTTTATACCACAAAGATTAAAGTCTCAACAAAACTTTTGTTGAAATGACCAGTTAGGCTGTTTTATGTTTACATGTGATTGTCAGAAGCTGTTAAAGACTTCTTGTTGCTCTGAAAGGTAAAAACATTGGTAGGCAACGAACCAGGCTTTTGGAATATATAAAATAGAAAGAAAGAAAGCTCTTGATGCAAATGTTGCCTTACAAGGTACATATGTTATTCTAAAAAATCATGTCAGTATATGGTATTACCTCCAGTATTGTTCTGCTTTCTAATTTTGTCTTAATTTAATCATATTTAGTGTTCTATTATTATGATGATGTAACACCATAATGTTTCTTAAGTTATGTGCTGTAAACACTGGGAATATCAGAATTGGTTACTCTCCTAGGACATATATAATACATACAGAGTGTTGCTAGCATTTCAAACAGTTTTCAATAGTTTGAAGATTACTTATTGGATTTAGCGTCATACTGGGCTTTATGTTGTATAGATTTTAAAAGGTTTGTATCTTGCTAAGTAATATGCATTATATTTTTTCACTATTTTTTGAAATCAGGTTTAGAAGCTGAAATCACACTTATTTGTTTTCCAGTGTTTTTATATTTTCATGCTTATAAAGGACAATCTGGTGATGGGTCTGGAGCACAAGTCTTAGGAGTGGCTGAGGGAGGTGGGATTTCTCAGTCTGGAGAAGAGGAGACTCAAGGGTGATGTTATTGCTCTCCATGACTACCTGAAGGGAGGTTATGGTGAGGTGGGAGTCAGCCTCTTCTCCTAAGTAACTAGCGATAGGACTAGAAGGAACAACTCAGGCTGGATATTAAAAATACTTCTCCAAGAGAGTGGTCAGGTGCTGGAACAGGCTGCCCAGGGAAGTGGAGTCACTTCTCGCAGAGGTGTTCAAGAAACATAGAAATATTTAGATGTTTGTCTTGCTCCAATTTATTGGAGGGAGAGGAGGTTCTTTGATATCTATATACCGGCGTGAGATTAAGAAACAACAGTTCAAATGTTGGTCCGACAACCAATAAATCCTAATCAGGGAGACAGGGAAGGGAAGGACAGCGACTATTATGAATTAGGGTGATGGAAAAGAGAAGGAGGGTGACTATTATGAATTAGGGTGATAGGGAAGGGAAGAAAGGTGATAGAAAAGATAGGAAAAAAGCAAGAATTGCGTAAAGTAGGGATAGTCATCACCAGGATCCAGCAGAGGTCCTGTTGCACGCCGTTCTGATGGTCCAAGGCAAAAACACATGGGAAGAGCAGCAGCAGCATGGCCAACCTTGGGCAGCAAGCAGGTAGCAGGAAGAAGCTGCAGGGTAAGTCTGGGAGGAAGCAGCAGGATTCAGGTAGAAGACCCAGGAGAGTCCATCAGCATGCAGGCATTCCACAGTGAGGAATTTGATGGTAGACACATTTCAGGGGAGAGCAACAGCAGCATGGCCGGCCTTAGACAGCATGCGGTCACAGAGAAAGTCCAGGAAGGAGAGGGATAGGTTGTGAGGCTTCTCATGTCAGAAACCTCTTCTTCTTCCTCATGAGGAATCTGTTGCCAGAAAAACCTAAACCTCATGGTTGTAGGTCCCCTTTTTATCTTTCTTCTTCTGCCATTGTGGCATTCTGGGTGCTTGGATAGGAGTCATGGGCAGCACCTTCTGAGATGGCTATCTTTCTTGAGAAAAGCCCACACAAAAGACCACTTCATGGCTATTAAAATGCAGCTTATCTCTCTCTCATTGCCCCTGGCCTTGTCCATCCTCACACAAAAGATTTTGCAATCCTTGCCCAGGACTTGTCCATCAATGTTCTCCAGACTAAGGATTTCTCAACCCTTGCCCAGGTCTTGCTTGGACTTGTTCATCTGTGTCCCCAGCAAGCTTTGAGACAATGATGTAAAAGAATAATCTCTTGCAATGTTGTACTGAGGGACATGGTTTAGTGGGAAAAATGAAGAATTTGGGAAAGATAACAGTATCAGCCAAACCTCTGGCAGCAAAAAGGGGTTGGAGTTTTTTAACTTCCAACTTTTTGATGTCTGTGATTGATTACATGGAAATGAATGTCAGAGAAAAACTTCAAATTATGTAGATATTAATTGCTTTTTGGTTTTCTCACAGTTTTTGTGCTGAAACAAGAGCTGTCTATTTCCTGAATAGTGACTCAAATGTAAGGCCTTTGACTAAAACTTTTCTTCATTTACTTGCATATTACACATATAACTTTCCTAGATGTGTGACTGAAATTTTCCTTTTATTCTGTGGGAGCCTAAGTAAAGCTATCCAGGATTGCATATGATTAATGGCACATATATGAACAGATCTACAACAAGTTATCACAATTACAACAGGTTACTTACAATTCTAGACATACCATTAGGGTAATCCAAGTACCTATTTTCAGTCACAGACCAGAAACTTAAGGTTTTTGACAGATCATTGAGTCTGTACAGTTACAATGATGGAAACTAATGAAGTGAGCTTTCAGCAAAAGTATTAACTTCTACTATGTGTTCTTTCCTGTTGCATAGTTCCAGTCTGTCTGTCTTTTTCTTTACATTTGTATGATTTTTCCATTTCTTTCTTGAATAAGACATTTAGTTTTAAGCCTCAAATAATTTTTTCCTTAGATATCAGAAAGTCTACTGACTCTGCCAAGAATGAGATGAGAATTCACCTGCAGTTCAGGGTGGGAGAAAATCTGAGAGTGGAAACATTTGATTTTGTTCTGCATAGGATCATTTCTATAATCCTGCTGATTCAACTTATTACACAGTAGATCGAGGGCACTTACAGAGAAAGGAATCATTACTTCTGGATAAGAATAAAAAGGCAGTACTTGTATCACTTCTCATGCCTGGGGGTGTGATGGTGCAACTATGTTCTAAGGAACATAATTCTAATGCATTAACTCAGTAGATTACAATCATTTTTAAGCAGCCCCAAAACCAAGTTTCCAACTCTTTTCACTCAAATGGCTGAAAATAGCATGATTCTTTGGAGAAATAATACAGTAAAATGCTAATGAGAAATATGTGAATTAAATGTAAGTGAAACATAACTCTACTTGGGGTCACTTAGGAGTTGGGATGGTTTTATTTGTTTTAATTTTCCATCATTCTCAATATTTTATTCAGAGTCAGAGTAGAAAAGTGTTTGGCCTCATATTTTTCCTTACTTTTTCTGCCACCTGCTGCTTCTGTGTTTGAAAAATCTGAAACTTCGCAGAAATATGCAATATCTTGCCTTTGCTCTACTTTTAATAGAATTGCTGATCTGTAAATACACTAATTACACAATGACAATTGCCATTCTGCCCCTTGAAGAAAAAAACAATAGATTCTCAGTGGAGGTAAATATAATTTGTGTGTATTCTAACCTCACACTACCCTATTTGCAGATCTAATTTAAGAGAGGATTTAAGACTCAATTCTGTCACAACAGTGTTGTAGTAATGTTGCTGTACTGCCTATTCTTTACAGTGCTTAAAGTTCAGAATATAGCTACGTGTTTCTGTTGAGATTTACTTTTTGTGTTTATATCTGATGTCTTGCATTGGTGGACTCTAAATTGAGTCCAAATTGAGATAAAGATAGTAAAGTTTGGGAGTGTCTGGAAGTTAGGTTCAAGTATTAAAGCAACATTTCAAAGGGCATTATCTGCATAGTGGCACAAGACCCTGACCTGTTGCCTAGGCTGGCTTATTAGTATGTTAATTTTTACTAGAAAAATAAAATACCAAAATGTGCTAGTAACATTTTTTATGCTTTACTCTAATTTATTTTGTGTATTAATTCATAGTACCATACATACTGAAGAGTTTTTTGTCTACTATGTGTTAATTTCCATGACAAACATAGGAAAACACTGTAGATCACAGCAAGTAGGAATTAGTAAGTTAGGGTTTGGGATTTTTAATAACTTTCACTGAACTCACCTGGTTTAGAACATCTGTTCCTAGTACAGTAAGGCTAACCCCTTGTCTCAGAGTGGTTTTTCAAAGTTCAGTTAATTAATTTTCATAGCTATCTTTCCTTATCACCATCTAATTTTTTGCACATGGCTTACAGTTTATATGTTTACTCAGTATATTAATATCATAGAATTGCACAGTGACCGGAATATCAAAATTCAGAACGCATGTGAGTTTTTTCTCATTCTGTTTTCATGAAGCTGCGATTTGTGGCATCTATAACAATTGAATATTTATCTGAAGAAAATTTAAAAAAAAAAAAAAAAAAAAAAAGAACTCTTGTTTCTGCAAATAGCTGCATTCATTATCAGTTTTTATGTGTGTGTGTGTGTGTGTGGTGTTTCTTTTCTTTTTTTTTTTTTTTGTTATTGTTTTAGTATTTTGTTTGGATTTTTTTGGAGGAGAGGAAAGGATGTCTCCTAAATATGTTCTGTCTTATGGGAGTGTTCTAGATGGCATTACCAAGCACCATATGTTCTTATCTCTTTCTTATCAATGAATTGTCTGATAATACAAAAGAAATAATTCATCATTATGAGTAATTGCTTCCAACCACTGCAAGGCAAATAGTCTTGTTCTTTTATTCATCAACTAGATTTTTTGTTGCTTGTGAAGACATACGAATAAGTAATAATTATCCCTACTTTCCTTGCAACTAAAGGAAACCTTTGCCATTAGACCTGATTGTTTGGTTGCTGCCTTCTATTCCCATTGCAATCTCCCTTCCATCTTTGATTCACAACACTGATCAAATATATAAACATGCGTGTATGTATAAATATATATGTAAAAGCACGTATGAAATGCATTGTTGCTCTGACAATTCAATATATTGAATGTATAAAGATATTGTATAGAACAACATAAAATGCAATGTTGATTCTTATAGAAATATGCATATATACTATATACTGTAGATCGTAATTATGATTTTATAACTGTGTAACACAAAAAACAGGAAAAATAAAAAACACATTTTAATAAAATAGTAGTTTTCCACTATATATAGGAGAATATATGTATATATAACAATTGATGTATGTTTGAATAAAGTATCTATATGGATATAATTATATGTATGCAAATTCATACAATCAGAAAAAATAGCAATTTATTTTTTTATCTTATTTTTTTATCTTCTTAATGCAAATAATTCTAAAATGATGCTGTGTCCCATCAATATATTTGAACACTTTATTCTTCTTTATTATAATTTATTAATTAAGCTTAATGATAATATCATTATTAAGGAGTTAGTACAGAATACCTACACTTTGATTCTTTCAGTTACCAGGTGGCAGTGGAGAGTAGCCTTTAAAAAATAAAATCTAGGAAGATCTTTTTATGAAATCATAGAATCATTGAATTATTTATGCTGGAAAAGATTGTTAAAATTATCAAGTCAAACCCTCAACCTGTCCTTACCAAATCCACTCCTATGTTATGTCCCTAAGGGAAACAACTGCACACATATTAAATACCTCCAGGGATGGCAACTTGACCACTTTCTTGGGCAGCTTACTCCAGTGCTTGACCAAGCCCTCTGTGAACAAATTTATCCTGTTAGTCAATCTAAACTTTCTCTGGAGCAACCTGAGTCTGCTTCTCACTTGTCATTTGAGAAAGGAAACTGACATCCTTTTCAATGCAATTTGCTTTCAAGTTGTGATAGAAGGTGATGAGGTCTACCTTCAGTATACTTTTCTCTAGACTAAACTAACTGAGTTTCCATGGCCATTCCTCCATAAATCTTGTTTCCTAGTCCTTTCACCTTTGTTGCTCTTTTGTGATGTCATGGAGTTATTTCTAGATCTGTGTCTTTGATTGGGGGGGGAGAAAGGGCAGGGACGGACAGAGGACAGCAGGCCCACAGGCCCACCAGCCTGGAAAAAAGGCTATTTGTACTAAGTTGTTATGACCCAAGTGCTGAACCCAACATTTAGTTTTCCTGAGTGTAATGTGATTAGATTTCACTGACCTAGCTTTTCAAATTACTCTTTGGAGCCTTCCTACTCTCATGCAGATCAACAATTCCACCCAACTTGATATTGCCTGTAAGCTTACTGAGAGAGGACTTGATCCCTTTATCTAGATCACTGATAAAAATATTAAATAAAACCAATCATAATACCAAGTCCTAATGAACACTACCTGTGAACTGCTACCAACTGAACTTAACTCAATTCACAGTGACCGCAGTGACAGCCAACATGCCAGTTTTTTACCCAGTGAAAGTACATTCATTCAAGCCATGAGCTCAAAATTTCTCAGGGGGAATGCTATAGGAAATTGTATTGAGTGTTTTGTTGAAGTCTAAGTGAACAAAATACAAAACCTTTCCAACATGCACTGAGCATCTCATCTTGCCATAGAAGGAGATCAAATTAGTCAAGCAGCACTTGCCTTTCATAAACCCATTGTCAGTGGTTTACAGGCTGGCTTGGCCCATTTCCTTGACTAGTAGGGCAGGGGGACTCACGGACCCATGCCCCAGGAAAGGAAAAAGGGGAAAGGGTAAGGAGGTGGGCCTAAAAATAAAACTGTGTCAACGATCTGAGGAGAAACAACCTAATTTACTAAATAAAATATTGGAATGCAAGATAACACACTATAATACAATATAATACAATATGATTGGAATTGAAGATAGTAAATAAAATGAGAGTGTCCAAAAATCGAAGGCCTTACTCTAAGTAAACTGAGCGATATGGCACATGCAACAGAGACGAGTCAGACAGTCAAAAAAAGGAAGGTCTTTTGATCTGCGAACAGTTTTATCTTTCTCATTGAACAGAAACAGTAACAGAACAGCGAACAATACACGGGGAGATGTAGTTCTTCTCTTCTGGGACAGGTAACTGGAACTGGAGCATTAACTATTTAACTCTCAATGCATTGCATGATGTTAAGCTGTGAAATACCGATAACTAAAAATCATAATAACTGGATTTAGTCACTTGATTTTTCAGTATGTATTATCTGATGGCACTCAAGATGGTTGGTTCCATGGTCTTTCCTGGCACTGAGGTCAGACTGACAGGTCTGTAATTTTCCACGTCCTTCTTCCTGCTCTTCTTGTAGATGAGCATCACAATTGCTAACTTTGCTAATATTTAGTCAACTGGAATTTCCCCTGCTGGTCAGGATGGCTGGTATATTATTGATCTCATCAGCTTCTTCAGTATCACTGGGTATATCCTATCTGGGTACAAAAAACTTAGCCAAGTGGTGTACTAGGTCTCTAGTCATTTCCCCTTGGATTATAAAGGCTATTTTTCCTTGTTTTTCTTATGCGGAAGCAGCCTGAGTTTGATAATTCTAATATAAAAGAAACAAATCTCACTTCAGCAGAGATCCTAGTATAAGGAAAAACTCAACACAAAAAACTGCATGAACAGGCCACATGTAGTTCCTACTTGAAAAATTCATTGTAGAGAACATGAAAAAGAACATGGTTATTATTTACCTACTGTAATTCATGGGCATTTTTCAGCCAGTTCTCTACCCTATGATCTCATTATCTTGTTCTTGAACCCCACACCCCACTTTGTAATTCAAATCTTGGCCAATAATTTCCTAGTTTTATATTTTGATGATATCTTCTATGTGTGTTCAGACAAAAACTTCCAGAAGTGCTCTGGCTTGAAACGATATTCAGACTGAATTTATTTATCTGATAACTCCTAGCCTGTAAAGTACTGTTTTTTGTTTGTTTGTTTGTTTGTTTTCAAATGATGGGCAAGCATGATGTCCTATGGAAAAGAATAGACTCATCTGGTACTTTTATTAGTATTTAATTTAAATAAATGTAATCTTAGCAAAACTGACAGAGAATTAAAAATAAGGCCTCAATTTTCTCCTATGTATTTCTGTAGCCACTCTCTGGCCCTTGTCCTTGTTGCTTGTGAAATTAATGCTAAACTACAAATGAGGGATTTGTATGCCTTTTTTCAGGGATACTCAGATGAATTTTCAGAATTGACAAATAATGTCTGTAATGATATAATGGGATGGAAAATATTGTGATAACACTGAGATAGCAAAGTCTTTGGCTACAACAAATGAGAATGAGCCCAAATGCAGCAGCCACAGATGCAGAAATGAAGAAAAAGAACTGCTTACCATTGGAAGACCTCAGGTAGGCAGTGATCTCCAACAATGCATTAGTAAGCATAAGAATTAGTGGTCTGAAGAATTTACCGTTTCTAGTTTTGCACACATTCACTTTTTAGCAAAACTGAATGCCCTTTTAAGATATTTTTGTTATTATTATTATTCTAGTCTCTGGTGATTGTTACCTTTACAGGAATTCTTCCACTGGAGAAAAGAGATTTAACCCTTTCATTTTATTCAGACAAAAATCTCACTGGTTGACTTAAGATTTTATCCTTCTCTTTACATAGATTTTTAAAATCTGATCTGCTTAAAAGGACAGCTTCTGCTACTAAAATAATTAAATATCCAGAAAAAGAATAATGTTTATGCATTTTCCTAAATACTAATTCAGGTATTTCTACTTAGGGAAAACATTTAACATTGGAAAACAGGAAGAAAATTGAGCAAGAGTGATGATGACAACAGCAACAAAAAAATAAAATAAATGGTCTTTTTTTTTTTTTTTTTTTCCAAACCAGAAGAATTTCAGAAAAGAAAAATTAAACAAAACAAACAAACAAACAAAAAACCTCTCACATGTTCAAAATAAAAAATTGGCTATGTATAGCTCTTCTGGAACTATTCTTTCTAAGGCCCGACTGAAAAATAAGTTGTATCTGTCACAGCTGCTGAAAAAATTTTGAAATAGAGTAGAGCAGAGTGGAGGAGAGTAGAGTAGAATAGAATAATGAATAGCTCACTTGGTAGAAAACTGTATAGATCCTCAAATCTAATCTCCTGCCTAAAAGTAAAATTATATTGTAAGAGCATTATCCAAATATTTCTTGAGCAATGACAGACAACGAAGCCTGTTCCAGTGTCTGACAACTTGCATGGTAAAGAAATCTAGTTGTAAACTTTATTGATGTAGCTTTGTGCCATTACTGCGCATACCATTGTTAGTTATCAAAGTTATTTATTCCCATTTATAAAGTAGTATCTAATTTGATAAGACTTTTTTTCCCAATCTTATTAAAATATAATTTCTGATATTTTAGAGAAAATATATCACTAGTATTGAAAGTCTTGATAAATAGTTGGCATATAAAGCATAGATTTTTTTTTAAACAAAGTTATTGCACAGTTGGTCTCACAGTGAGTGTAACACTTTCTAAAGAATCCCATGACTGTTATTTAGATTTGTTCTGGTGATATCCATTATGTGTACCTTTTTGTGAGAAATTCTGATGATATGTAGCTAGGCAAAAGGCGGCCATGTTTCGGGCTTTGAAGTGTTGGCAAAACTATGAGTACTTGAAGTGTTCATAATAAACACTATTCCTACACTTTGTAATAGATTATCTAAAACTGTGTTTTTTTTCAGCTGTGAGCTACTGAATGTAGAATTAATTTATCTCATTATGAGAAGTTAGGAAAATAAAATGTGAATTCTAAATCTTACAGTAGGTGATACAATTCAGCTGTGGCAAAAGGAACATGAAAGACAAACCACATTCCAGATGGCCATGAAAATTTTTATGAATGCAGCATGCAGGCTCTTGTTTACCATGGGTGAAAATGCATAGCTAATGGTGATGGTGGTGACTATATTAACAATTAGTGCTTTGTATCTGAGCATTATTGAGCTCTTTGTATCTGTTTTATTTGTCATGGAAATAAATAGGAGGCATTGCTTTCTGTTCAACCTATATAACAATCTGACATATATAACATTAAAGGATAGTTGTTTTCTGGAATGCATTGGTTTAGTGTACTTCAGTGTGTAAATAGCTTTTAACAATTCTTTTTTCACTGGGAGGTTTATTTTATGCATGTAACTTTTTTTTTTTTTTTTTTTTTTTTTTTTTTTTTTTTTTTTTTTTTTTTTTTTTTTACGTCTTAAAGAGAAAATGGAACTTCTATATACACAGTTAACAGAATGACAAGTCAGTTGTGAATACAAACTCTCATGAATTCTGATAGAATCAACTTGAAATTGTCACTCTGACAATTTCACTCCGGTTCGGCCCAGTTTCGTGACTAGCGGGGCAGAGGGATTTCGCAAAATCCGCGCCTCCAAAAAAAGGGAACAGGGGACCCCAAAATAATTAAAAACAGCGGCAATAATCTGAGGAAAAACAAACCAGTTTACTAAATATATTATCGAAATGCAAGATAACACACTATAATACAGTATAATTAAAATTGAAGCTAATAAGTCAAATATAATTAGAGAGAGAGTGTCTGAAAGGTGGATAGGCCTCAACACAATGCTGAGGTGAGATGCGCAGTCCAGTTGAGCGGCAGGGAGACGGGAGGAGAGCCGACGAAGAAGAGCGAACAAAGAAGAGCAGACGAAGAAGAGTGCATCAGGTGACCTTGCCAGGAGTTATATCTCCTCTCTGTGACCGTAAAGTCCCCTGGGGAATGTAATTCTTCTCTTCCGGGCAGGTACCCAGAGCTTGAGCATTAACACTTAAACTCCCAGTGCCCCACATGATGTTATGATGTGGAATACCGAAAACCAAAAATCACAAAACCATGACAAAGTTCAAAAAGTAATAGTTTTATTATGGCATGTTTATAACATTCCTTGCTATTGATCTTGATTAGAAGTTTTCAGCATGAAAACTAACAATGAAGCTGAAGTGAAACACAGAAGAAAAGCAATAGCAATATCTTTGTATTTTTGAAAGTTGTTTAAATTTCACCTTGTTCTATTCTGAAGCACACGATCTGCTACATTACCCAAATATGTTTTTTTGTTGTTGTTGTTTTGTTTTTTTTCCTTCTTCTCCATTTTAAAACCATGGAATGTGAAATATATTACTTAATAAAGCAGAGGCAAGGCTTTGTGTTTGTATTAAGATAGATTACTTATGTGAAATGAAAATGAAGATCATAAATCAAAAAACCTAATTATAATTTCCTTAACTTAGAGTAACTTATCAGTTTTTCCTTCTATTTTTCACTGTTAAAGCTGTATCACTTGGTCTTTTACTATACTACTGAATTTTTGTTACATTTTGATCAATTTTATATTATTTAAAGAACTATATCTAAATTAATGTATTTACTTCGCCCTTCCATGACAGCAGACATAAGCAGACAAAGATATTTCCCAACACTTCTAACTACAACCAGAAAACAAACAAACAAACAAACAAAACAAAAAAAAAAAAAAAAAAAAAAAAAAAAAAAAAAAAAAAAAAAAAACAAAACAAACACAAACAAAGCAAAGCAAAAAATCAGAACAGGTAGCACAACTAAAATCTCCAGGAAAAGAAAGGTAGAGAAGGTTTGACAGACTGTGGGAAAACATTAATGTTGATACTTGCTGCAGATTAAATCATTATAGTTATGCAGTCGATAGGGAAAATCAGATTTCAGAAGTTCTTCTGTTTTCATGTCTTCTGTAACAATGAAAGATTGCAACATATAATCACAATTGACAAAGATATGGATCTAGAAACTTATCTTGCAAATTTATTTATTTTTATATCTCTTACATTTATGTTATATTAGAATCCTTGCCTGTGAACAAACATTTCAGAAAGTTAAACACATTTCAGAGGTGCAAGGAGTATTTTAAATCAGCTTCTCTCCTGATGAAAATCTATGCTGGAAGTACACACTAAATAACTATTCACCCTTGAGAATACTCTTTTGCAAAGAGAAGCAATCATGGACTTGATTATCTACAATTACAGAATTACAGAATCTTAAGAGTTGGAAGGGATTTTTAAAGGTAATGTGGCTCCAGTCTTTCTTGCCATGAACGGAACAACACAACTGTCAGGTTGCCCGAATGTGCCCCTTCTGGGTTTTACACATCCCATCTGATCAGAAGTCTGATTTTCAAGTGATAACTGTGATTTTTAAAAGCTTTTACTTTTGACCAACACATGTGCTTATCAAGCACATGACATAGAATATAATTCTAGCAAATGGAAAATTAATACAGCAAGCCTGAAACAATGCATAAGCTGGTGTAATTTTGCTCTTGGATTGACTGTATTGAGTGGTTCTATATCTATGATTTCTAGCAGAAATTTAGAATGTCTATCTTTTGATAAAAAATAGTCTGATTTTGCTTACTTATATTTAGAAAGTAATCAAATTAATGTCAATAATCTGGCATTCTGCCATTTTTGAATACATACCTGAACAAAAAACAGCTTGTTCTGTGAATATATAAAAAAAAAAAAAAAAGAGGATTATTTACACTACAATCAAATGTTTATCAGTGATTTTCTTACTGTTTATTTTCAAAGACTGTTTAAGTTCTCATGTGTTTAAATCTTTGTTGGTATTAAATCAGTTATGTGACTTATTAAAATTGTTAGTTACACCATCAAGAAAATTCTAAAATTATTTCACTCCTTTCACAAACGTGATCAGTCACTCTAGCTGATAGTGCTGATCAGAGGCTGATCATTATTCTAAGGAGGTGTTACCTTAGTACGCTGCTGAAAAAAAATATTATATATAGCATTAAGTTTTTATTGTTTTATGACAGAATACTTCTTAAAGATAGCAATACATGCTATTGTGCCAGTTTTCTTATGTGTAACAGAGGTTTTCGGTTTCATCATTCTTCTCTTATAAAGGATAAGAGGGAAGAGAAAGCATCAGTGAATGAGCATAAGAGCAATAGTCATCTCTCTCTGCTGTAGAACCCATAGATATCAGTGAGCAAGAAAACTATGCAGTATAATAATTAGCAAAATCTCTGTACAAATACGCCTGGCTTCCATTTACTCTACTCATGGAGCAGAATAATGTACTACTAAAGACCCCTAAGACCAGCTCATTTCTTTGCAAGAAATTCTTATTTAACCGTGCATATTTTACTAGGAAACAGATATTTGAGAAATTCCTGGAATATTTTAATTATTATTTATTAGACCAAAATAAATAAATAATTTTAACATACAGATGGGCAGATGTTTAATAAAATGTATGGGATTGTATGAGGGAATGTATGAGGAGAATCTGGGTTATATCATCGATTGTCCTTCTACGATAAGTGTAGCATTTAAGGTAGAGTGATAAACAATATGTCCCTTTCTCTTTCTGTTTTTTCTATTTATGTTTCTCTCCATTTAAGTAGGACTCTTGAAAACCTACAAATTATCTCCTTATTTTTTTCTCTTTTATACTAGTGTTGTATTACATATAGCTTATGATTCTTTCTAATGATGATATTACATTTCATCATAACATTAAGCACTAATTTTTTATTGAAACAATTTTAGAAAAGGTACTATATTAACTTATTTCACAAAAACTTACAGGAACTTACATAAGTTTTAATTTTACTCATGTAATTTTCTACTTCAAAATAAGAATAAGAACTGATTGTAATTTTGGAGGAATAACCTTGAGGGTTGCGTATCTGTTAAATTTCAACATCATCCCATACAGAGTTGTCTCCTCAGAACTACACAGCAAACCAAGATTAAATGAGCAGCTGGTAGACAGTTTCTCATTTGATCATGTTGCCTTTTTAGACAGAATAATTGTTTTGATTTATGGTTATCACCTGTATTTCATGGGTGCTTGCTTCCAGCTCTAATTAATGGATAATTTTTAACTGCTGCAACTTTAATTGATACTTGGATTTCAAAGAGTAGAGAAAACACGGCTGTTAGCAAAAAGAGACCTTGTTACACTGACCTTTTTCTGTGTTAGAAATGGAAAATCATAATTGTTATATTTTTCCTTCCTTCCTTCCTTCCTTCCTTCCTTCCTTCCTTCCTTCCTTCCTTCCTTCCTTCCTTCCTTCCTTCCTTCCTTCCTTCCGTCCTTCCTATCCTTCCTTCCTTCCTTCCTTCCTTCCTTCCTCCTCCCTCCCTCCCTCCCTCCCCCCTCCCCTTACCCGTTCTCTTCCCTCCTTCCTCTTCCTTCCTTCCTTCCTTCCTTCCTTCCTTCCTTCCTTCCTTCCTTCCTTCCTTCCTTCCTTCCTTCCTCCTTTCCTTCCGCTTCCTTCCTTCCCTTCCTTCCTCTTCCTTTCCTTCCTTCCTTCCTTCCTTCCTTCCTTTCTTTTCTTTCTTTCTTTCTTTCTTTCTTTCTTTCTGTGGAATTTTTCACCTTATCTCATTATCTACATTATGCTGTGTATATAATGATGCCTATGATTACAACTATTCAAAACTAATCTCAAATATTTTAAAACCTTTCTAGTCTAAGGTTGTTTGACTTTCATAACAACTGTTGGACTGTCATAACTGAAATTTTACATAATTTGATCATTTGTTCCCAGTTGCTATATAACTATATGATACTGACAATCCTTCAGCAACCTTTCTTTGACTAATGAGTTATCTTATGAAATACATACAATCTTGGTGTGATGTTTTAAAGAGGTAGAAAAATCTATCAGTTTGTTGTTTTTTTTTTTTTTTTTTTTTTTTTTTTTGCTTATCTTATAAGTGAATTTGTTAACAGTAAGGTATAGTTATGTTAGTTTACACTCTTCTAGCCATGGTATAAACTTTGAAAAATGAGATCTACTGGAACTGTTTCACTTAGTAGTTTACATGATCACCAAGCTCTCTGATTCTTAAATCCTTATTGTTAACCCACATTCATCTTTATAAGGTTGTTCTTTCCTTCTCGGTAAGTGCAACAAATTACTATTGACCATTCATATAGCTGTGTATGCATGGCTTCATAATCAGTGAAATAATAGTAAAGAAGATTCAAATATCAAAAAAGACCTGTTGTTTTTTGTTGGTGGTGGTGTTTGTTGTTGTTGTTTTTGAAGATAATGCTTTTAAGCTTTCGTAGTTGGTGTCTGAGTTGAAAGACTACAGTGATCCATTATTTTGGTGTACATTGCCATTTGTTCTACAGATAGGCAGGCTGACCTCCATTTATTGACAGGTAGTTGTTAACTCTTTAAATTAGCACTGAATCCTCACACATATATGCTATGTTCTGGTCTTCCATCACTTAGCTGTGGACAAGATAGCAGGGCTTATAGAAAGAGTTTTAAGCTAGCTACAAAGGGGGAAGGGGACAAAACAGGTCTCACAAGAGATGAGCCTAGGGGAACGATGGTTAAGCCGGGAGTGAGGCAGATGACTCGACTGAAGTGCATCTATACCAGTGCACGCAGCATGAACAACAAGCAGGAAGAGTTGGAAGCAATTGTGAGTCAGGCTAATTATGACCTTGTTGCTATTACTGAAACGTGGTGGGACCACTCCCATGACTGGAGTGCTGTGGTAGATGGTTACAGGCTCTTCAGAAGGGATAGACGAGGAAAGAAGGGTGGTGGTGTGGCCCTTTATATCAAAGACTGTTTTGATGTTGAAGAGCTTGGGGTTAGTAATGACAGAGTTGAGTGTCTATGGGAAAGGATCAGGGGAAAGGCCTGTAGTGGCAATATCTTGGTGGGGGTCTGCTATAGACCACCTAACCAGGATGAAGAGTTGGACGAAGCATTCTATGAGCAGCTCACGGAAGTCACAAGATCGCCAGCACTTGTTCTCATGGGAGACTTCAACTTCTCTGATATCTGTTGGAAGTATAATACAGCACAGAGGAAGCAGTCCAGGAGGTTTCTAGACTGTGTGGAAGATAGCTTCCTTATGCAGCTGGTAGGAGAGCCTACCAGGGGTGGTGCCCTGCTAGACCTGATCTTCGCTAACAGAGAAGGACTGGTGGGAAAAGTGAAGGTTGGGGACCGTCTTGGGCAGAGCGACCATGGAACTGTATAATTCTCTATTCTTGGGGGTGTCAGAAGAGCGACCAGCAAAACTACTTTCTTGAACTTCCAGAGGGCAGACTTTGATCTGTTCAGGGCGCTTGTAGCACAGGTTCCTTGGGAGTTGCTTCTTAAGGGTAAAGGGGTCCAGGAAGTCTGGATGTTCCTCAAGACGGAAATTTTAAAGGCACAAGAACAAGCTGTCCCTGAGTGCCATAAGGCAAGCTGCAGGATAGACGACTGGTGTGGATGAGCCAGGAACTACTGTTGAGACTCAGGGAGAAAAAGAGTCTACGTCTTCTGGAAGAAGGGACGGGCTACTTGGGGAGATTACAAGGAAGTAGCTAAGGTACGCAGGGAAGAAGTTAGGAGGGTAAAAGCCCAACTTGAACTCAGATTGGCCACTGCAGTAAAAAAACAATAAAAAATCCTTTTATAAATATATCAACAGCAAAAGAAGAACCAAGGATAATTCTCATCCTATACTTGATGCAGCAGGGAATGTGGCCACTGAGGACAAGGAGAAGGCTGAGATCCTCAATGCCTTCTTTACATCTGCCTTTAATAGCCACACCAGTTATCCTCTGGGCATTTTATGCCCTGATCTGGAAGTCTAGGATGCTACTCAGAAAACACCCCCAGCAATTCAGGTGGAGACAGTCAGAGAGCTCCTCCTCCATCTGGACTGTCACAGGCCCATGGGACCGGATGGCCTGCACCCTCGAGTGCTGAGGGAACTGGTGGGGGTGATTGCCGAGCTGCTCTCGGCCACCTATCAGCACACCTGGTTAACTGGAGAGGTCCCAGAGGATTAGAGGCTTGCTGATGTGACTCCCATCTTCAAGAAGGGCCGTAAGGAGGATCCGGGGAACTGTAGGCCTGTCAGTCTGACCTTGGTACTGGGGAAAGTAATGGAGCAAATCATCTTGGGTGAGATCGCACGGCATGTGCGTGGTGTCCAGGGGATCAGGCCCAGCCAGCACAGGTTCATGAAAGGCAGATTGTGCTTGACCAACCTCATCTCCTTCTACGACTGGGTGAGCAGACTGGTAGATGAGGGAAGGGCTGTTGATGTAGTCTACCTAGGTTTCAGCAAAGCCTTTGACATGGTCTCTCACAGGCTTCTTCTGGGGAAACTGGCTGCCCGTGGCCTGGACAGGTACACCCTCCCTTGGGTAAGAAACTGTCTAGAGGGCTGTGCCCAACGGGTAGTGGTTAATGGAGTTAAGTCCAGCTGGCAACCTGTTTCAAGTGGCGTCCCGCAGGGGTCAGTAATGGGGCCTATCCTGTTTAATATCTTTATTGATGACCTAGACGAGGGGATTGAGTGTACCCTCAGTAAGTTTGTAGATGACACCAAGTTGGGAGGTTGTGTCGATCTGCCTGAGGGTAGGGAGGCCCTTCAGAGGAATCTAGATAATCTGGATTGCTGGGCTGAGGTGAATGGGATGAGGTTCAACAAGGCCAAGTTCTGGGTCCTGCACTTTGGCCACAACCCCATGCAGTGTTATAGGCTTGGGGATGTGTGGCTGGATGACTGTGAAGAGGAAAGGGACCTGGGAGTGTTGGTTGATGCTCGGCTGAACATGACCTGACAGAGTGCCCAGGTGGCCAAGAGGGCCAACGGCATCCTGACCTGCATTAGAAATCGTGTGGCCAGCAAGAGCAGGGAGGTGATCATCCCCCTGTACTCAGCACTGGTGAGGCCGCATCTCGAGTACTGTGTTCAGTTTTGGGCCCCTCATTACAAGAAAGACATTGAGGCCCTGGAGCATGTCCAGAGAAGGGCAGCAAAACTGGTGAGGGGTCTGGAGCACAAGTCCTATGAGGAGCGGCTGAGGGAGCTGGGATTGTGTAGTCTGGAGAAGAGGAGGCTCAGGGGAGACCTCATTACACTCTACAACTTCCTGAAGGGAGGTTGTGGTGAAGAGGGGTTTGGCCTGTTCTCCCAGGCAACAAACAGGACCGGGGAAATGGCCGCAAGTTGTACCAGAGGAGGTTTAGGTTAGACTTAAGGAAGAACTTTTTCTCTCAGAGAGTGGTCAGGCACTGGAATGGCCTGCCAAGGGAGGTGGTGGAGTTGCCGTCCCTGGCAGTGTTCAAGAGATGTCTGGATGAGGAGCCGCGAGATCTGGTTTAGTGGCTTGTGGTAGCAGTGGTAATGTGGTAATGGTTTCTGGAGTGTATGGAGGATAACTTTCTGATGCAGCTGGTGAGAGAGCCTACGAGAGGAGCTGCCCCGCTAGACCTGCTGTTCACAAACAGAGAAGGTCTGGTGGAAGATGTGGAGGTCGGGGGCTGTCTTGGACAGAGTGACCATGAGATGGTAGAGTTCTCCATTCTTGGTGGAGCCAGGAAGAGGAACAGCAAAACTGTTACCTTGGACTTCCGGAGGGCGGACTTTGAATTGTTTAGAAGACTAGTAGGGGGAGTCCCCTGGGTTTCGGTCTTAGAGGGTCAAGGGGTCCAAGACAACTGGTTGCTCTTCAAGAAGGTAGTCTTGCAGGCGCAGGAGCGGGCTGTCCCCTGAGCTGCAAAAAGAAGCGGCGGGGAAGGAGACCGGCGTGGATGAATAGGGAACTATTCTTGAGGCTCCGGGAGAAAAAGAGAATCTACCTCCTGTGGAAGAAGGGACGGGCAACTCAGACAAGAGTACAGAGAAGTTGTTAAGGTGTGCAGGGAGAAAAATCAGAAAGGCGAAAAGCCCAGCTCGAACTCAACTGGCCGCTGGGATAAAAAGAAACAAGAAACCCTTTTACAAATATATCAACAGAAGAGGAGGACTAAGGAGAATCTCCATTCTTTATCAAATGAAGGAGGTAACATAGTGACAAAGGACGAGGAAAATGCTGAGGTACTTAATGAAGTCTCTGCCTCAGTCTTCAGCAGTAAGACCAGTTGTTCCCTGAATACCCAGACCCCTGAGCTAGAAAACAGGGATGGGGAGCAGAACAAATCCCCCATAATCCAAGGGGAAAAAGCTAGCAACCTGCTGCACCACTTAGACACACACAAAACATGGGGCTGAAGGATCCACCAAGGGTCTGAAGGACTGAGGAAGTCTCCCAAGCCCCTCCATCATTTATCACGCCGGTAACCGGGGAGGTCCCCGGACTGGAAGTGCAAATGTACCCCATCTACAAGAAGGGCTGAAGGAGGACCCGGGGAACTACAGGCCTGTTAGCCTGACCTCGGTGCCAGGGAAGGTTATGGAGCAGATGTCTTGAGGGAGATCACGCGGCAAGTGCGGGGCAACCAGGGGATCAAGCCTAGCCAGCATGGGTTTCACAGAAGGGCAGGTCCTGCTTGACCAACCTGATCTCCTTCTATGATCTAGTGACCCGCCTGGTGGATGAGGGAAAGGCTGTTGATGTAGTCTACCTAGACTTCAGCAAAGCGCCTTTGACACTGTCTCCCACAGTATTCTCCTGCAGAAGCTGGCAGTCCGTGGCTTGGACAGGAGTACCTCTTGGCTGGGTAAAACTGGCTGGAGGGCCGGGCCCAGAGAGTGGTGGTCAATGGAGTCCAAATCCAGCTGGCGACCAGTCACGAGTGGTGGTTCCCCAGGGGTCGGTGCTGGGGCCTGTCCTCTTCAATATCTTTATTGATGACCTGGATGAGGTTTTGACGTGCACTCTCAGTAAGTTTGCAGATGACACCAAGCTTGGGCTGGAAGTGTCGATCCGCTCTGGGGGTAGTAAGGCCCTACAGAGGGATCTGGACAGGCTGGATAGCTGGGCTGAAGGCCAATGGGATGAAGGTTTAATAAGGCCAAAGTGCGAGTGTCTTGCACCTGGGAAAACGTCAATCCCAGGACTGCTAGCATAGGCTGGGATCGACCTGGCTAGGGACCAGGTCGTGTAGAGGAAATGGACCTGGGGGTGTTGGTTGACAGCTCGGCTAAACATGAGCCAGCAGTGTGCCCGGTGGCCAAGAAGGCCAATGGCATCCTGGCTTGCATCAGAAGTAGTGTGACCAGCAGGAGCAGGGAAGTAATTGTCCCCCTGTACTCAGCTCTGGTGAGGCCGCACCTTGAGTACTGTGTCCCAGTTTTGGGCCCCTCACTACAAGAAAGACATTGAGGCCCTGGAGCGTGTTCAAAGAAGGGCAACAAAGCTGGTGAGGGGTCTGGAGCACAAGGCCTTATGAGGAGCGGCTGAGGGAGCTGGGATTATTCAGTCCTGGAGAAGAGGAGGCTCAGGGGAGACCTTATCGCTCTCTATAACTACCTGAAGGGAGGGTTGTAGCGAGCTAGGGGTTGGCCTCTTCTCTCGGGTAACTGGTGATAGGACTAGGGGGAATGGTTTCAAGCTGCGCCCAGGGAAGATTCAGACTGGATATTAGGAAATACTACTTCTCTGAAAGGGTGATCAGGCACTGGAATGGGCTGCCCACGGAGGTGGTGGAGTCACCGACTCTGGATCTGTTCAAGAAACGATTGGATGTTGTGTTGAGGGATATAGTTTAGCGAGAACCATGGGTAATAGGTGGATGGTTGGACTGGATGATCTTATAGGTCTTTTCCAACCTTAGTGATTCTGTGATTCTGTGATTCTGTGAAGTGGTTGGACTAGGTGATCTTATAGGTCGTTTCCAACCTTGTGATTCTATAATTCTGTGATTCTAGGATTCTAAGATGTGAGACTTCAGAGAAAAGCAGAAATATTATTAACATATCCCAGTACTTGTTGCAATACTCTTGCACAGATAAAAGTAGCAATAAAATTGTAGTGATTAAATATTAATTACATTTCAGCCAAAAGAGGGAAAAAAATCTCTCCGGCAGCTCAACAAGGCTTTGGCTCTGTATCACACCAAAACTTAGACTACGTTGTGGTTGATCAGCCTTGACTGACATAGCTTGCATGTAAATATCACAATCAGACTGCAGTGACAATTTCCTTTTGTTGAATGAGAACATCAAGTCCAACCCTCAAACTAGAACTGTCAGGTCAATTATTAAATGATATCTTTAAATGCCATATCCACACAAATCTTAAATCATAGAATGGTCTAGGTTGAAAGGGACCTTTAAGATAACCTAGTTACAACCCCTCTCCTATAGACAGGGACACCTCTTTGGAGACCAGGTTGCTCAAAGCCCCATCCAGCCTGGCATTAAATGATTCCAGAGAGGGGGCAACTGCAGCCTCCCTGGGAAACATGTTCCAGCATTTCACCAGCCTCACAGTAAAGAACTTCTTCCTAATATCTAGTCTAAATCTACCCTCTTCCAGTTTAAAAACATTTCTCCTCATCCTGTCATTACATGCCCTTATAAAAAGTCCCTCCCCAGCTTTCCTGTAGTCCCTCTTCAGGTACTGAAAGGCCACTATGAGGTCTCCTCAGAGTCTTCTCTTCTCTAGGCTGTAGGGCCCCAGCTCTCTCAGACTGTCCTTGTAGTGGAGCTGCTCCAGCCCTCTGATCATCTTCATGACCTTCCTTTGGACCCACTCCAACAGCTTGATGTCCTTGAGTTGGGGACTCCAGAATTGGAAGCAGTACTCCAGGTGAGGTCTCAAGAGAGCAGATAGGGGGGCAGAATCATGTTCCTCAAACTGCTGGTCATGTTTCTCTTGATGCAACCCAGGATACATTCTGCGCTTCTGGGATGAAAGCGCACATTACCAGCTCATGTTGAATCTTTCATCAATCAGCACTCCCAAATCCTTCTCCTCAAGCTGCTCTCAAGCCATTCTCCACTCAACCTGTATATGTACTTGGGACTGTCCCACCTCAGGTGCATGACTGCAATTGGCCTTGTTGAACTTCATGAGGTTGACTGGGCCCACCTCTCAAGCCTGTCTAGGTCCCTCTGGAGAGCATCCCTTCCCTCTAGTGTGTTTGCTGCAGCACTAGCTTGGTGCCATCTGCAGACTTACCGAATGTGTATTCAATCTCACTGTCCATGTTGTTAAATAAAACCGGGTCCAGCATCAACTCCCAAGGAACACCACTCATCACTGGTCTCTACTTAAACACTGAGCCACTGACTGCAACTCTCTGACTGCAACCATCCAGCCAATTACTTATCCAGAGAGTGGTCCATCCATCAGATCAGTTTTTTTCCAATCTAATGAGCAGGATGTCACATTGGACAGTGTCAAATACTTAGCACAAGTCCAGGAAGATGATGTCAATTGCTCTTTCTTTATGCACTCGATGCTAAAACTCCATCTTAAAAGGTCACCAAGTTTGTCAGGCATTACTTGTCCTTGGTGAAGCCATGTTGGTTACCATCAATCACCTTATCTTTATTTTCCATGTGCCTTAGTAGGACCTTCAGGAGGATCTGTTCCATTACCTTGCCAGGCACAGAGGTGATACTGACTAGTTCATAGTTCCCTGGAACTTCTTTTTTTCCATTCTTGAAAATGGGAGTTATGTTTCCCCTTTCCAATCACCAGACTGGAATGACCTTTCAGATATGATAGATAGTGGCTTGGCAACTTCATCCTCCAGTTCCTTCAGAACTTGTGGATGGATAGCATTGAGTCTTGTGGACTTGTGCACCTTCAGGATTTTTAGATAGTCTCAAACCTCATCTTCACTTACAGTAGGCAGATCTTCTTTGTCCAAGTTCTTATTTTTGTTTTGTGCAGTCAGTGAAGACAGAGGTAAACAAGTCACTGAGCACCTCAGCTTTCTCCATACCCCTTCTGATCCAGGCCTCCAGTTTTCTTCCAGAGAGGACCCGTATTTCCCTGGCTTTTGTTTTATCAGTAATATGCCTGTATAATTTCATCTTGTTCCCATTCATGTCCCTGGCTAGATCTAATTCTGTCTGGGTTTTAGCTTTCCTAGCTGATCCCTGGCTGTTCAGACAATTTCTTTGTTGTCCTCTCAGGTAAGCTATTCCCACTTCCACTCTTTATAGACTTTCCTATGGAGTTTATACCGCCTATTCCTACATTTCAGGGTAAGAGTCATCCCTCCACATCTCAGTCACTAATGTCACTAATGACATCATAGCCCTCTAGGCACATGCACTCCAGCAACTCTTCTTGCTTGTTCCTCATGCTCTGTGCATCAGTGTACAGGCATTTGAGTTGGGCTCCCATCGAGGCAGCTTTACCAATTGGAGTTCCCTTATCCTGCACCTTAGGTGCCATCTTACTGGCCTGTGAGCCAACTCTAAATCCAAGGCATCCATTACCATCATCAGCCTCAAAGTGGGATGACTTGAGGATCCCATCCCTCGGCAACTCTATATTAAATCCCTCCTGATTAATTTGGAGAACTTGGTGCCAAAGATGGCCTTCCCCTTCTCTGAGAGATGAAATGCATCCTCCACCAGAAGACCAGATTCCTCAAGACTAGTTCCGTGAAATAAATAGCTGAAATCCTGTTCACAGCACCACTCCCTTATCCATTTAATGATTTTCTTAATTCTATCAGCCCTTTCCCTCTCCATTCCCCTAACCTGGAGGATTGATGAGAAGACTATCTGTGGTCCTGTGTTTTCCACTGCTGCTCCAGCTCCCTGTAGTCTTTCTTGATATTCTTCGGGTTGCTGACAGCTGTGTCACTAGTGCCTACATGAAACAGCAGCAGCAGGGGGTTGTAGTCTGTGGGTTGTACAAGGTCTGGCTGCCTCCCTGTTACATCCTTGCTGTGGGCCCCTGGCAAGCAGCAGACCTATCTAGATAGCAAGTCATTGCAACAAATGGGCGCAATGACAAATGAATCAGATAAGAATCACCCACCACTTTCATTTATTGCTTTTTCTTAGTTGAGGTAGTTGCTGTGCATCAGAAAGCAGATCTAGCTGCCTAACTCAGTTCTGATGAATTATCTGTTGCTGTTTCTTTTCCGTTCTCAGTCTGTAGAATCTCTTTACAGTTTTGTAGAGGCACCTCAGGCTTTGAGGCAGTCTTTTTCCTCTTGTTAGTCTTTCTTGTAGCAGTTTGCCATTTCTCTTCACTGTTGGTTTTCCCTCCAACAGGATACGCCAGTGAGGGAGTTTGGGGCTGTTTGGCTCCAGATTGTGGATTCAATGCAGGTTTCATTGCAGGCTGACTTTATTTCTGCCTCCCAGATAGCACACAGCTTATTGACTGTTTCTTGCAGGCCAGTCAGCTGTAGCAGGAGGTCCTCTACCTGGGCAAGTCTTACACCTCCACTCCAGGAGAAAGGTTCCAGACACTTCCTACAGGCCTGCACAGATACTTCTTCCTTTAACAGCTCTGTCTGAGTGGAGGCACTGGTCATTTCTGGTGTATAACACCCTGCCAGAGCTGCAGTCTTAGCTCAGCACTGAATATTCACCATTCTGCTTTGAAGGTCACCTGGAATGAGTGATTCTTGCCTTTAGTGCCCTGCTGTGTGAACTACTACTCCAGCTTCTGAAAAACACTATGGGTATTGGTGACAGCCATACTCTGTTTATCCATCCTTAGGCTTCTTTTAGAGGTGTGGGTGTGGTCTCCATTGCCATGGCAATGACCATGCATGTCAGCTTCCCTTGTGAGAGCTGTCAGTTGCTGAAGGGTCAATCTACTTTCTTGATTTTTCCCTGGCAAAGGAAGCCCCTGAAGCCCTCTTGTACCTTGATATCTGTTGCTCCGGTTCTTCCCGAGCTGGCTCTAAAGTAGTTGTTCTTGACAAAATGCTTCTAGGGATGGAGACTCTGCCCCCTGATTAGCCTTTTCCAATAACTTACCATACTTTCCGAGAATAAATTTTTCCAATATCAAAATTAAATCTCTCCTGGCATGACTTGACTGTATTTCCTCACATCCTAAAACAAGTCTTCTTAGATACTTGAGCAAGTAACGAATTTAAGGAAACAAACAAACAAAACATACCAAAATAGATAAATGATAAATAAACAAACAATAAATAAACAAATGATATACTTAAGCTTTTTTCTTGGCACAATACAGACCTTGGTTTATTTAATCTCCTACTAACTTGTCAGTGCCCATTTCATGGTCCCATTGGTGATCCTGGCCTTTGCTGATGGGCAAGAGGGAAAAATGGGTTTATAGAGGTCTATTATGTTCCCATTAACCTAAAAAGGAGAGACACTTTTTGTCACTTTAAGTATGCACATTGCGGACATAACAGCATTAAAGTCAACCACTTCTGCCCTTTCTAATGTGTGTCATTAGAATCGAAGGAAATGACTAAAAAGTTGACATATTTCATCGATAGCTTGCAGATCTCTCTTGGCTCGTATTCATGAGAAACATGTCCTTATGGTTATGAATATTAATGTCTTAAAATAATAATCTTTGTGAATAGTTGTTCCCCTTGATCCCTTTGCTTCCTTTTTGATCTTCAGTATCTATTTAATATTTTGTAATGGAATCCTTTCTGTCAGTAAATAGACATGGACATGACCTTGAGGATAAGGTTGCATTCAGGTTCTCCAACCTTTAACTCTGGAAAGAAAAAAAAAAAAAAAAAAAAAAATGGTGTCCTCAAATTAATTAGGATATGCCTTCTAAAAACAAATGAAAGTCATGCATAAAGAGGATTGCTAGAAAAACTTAGTGATGCTGTAAGTTCTTTTTTTTTTTTTTTTTTTTTTTTTTTTTTTTTTTTTTTTTAACTCTATGTCTCTGTATGGTTTCAATAATTATTTTTTATATTTTTAAAACTAATTCTTTGAAGTATGCATGTGCACATAAGGTTGACTGGCTAACACACTAGTGCTTGTGAATATAGCTAGGTCTGAATCCTGAGGCTAGAAAATTATTTCTTATAGTTTTCAATTTCTGTTTGATTTTTCACGTAAATCACACATGACATTCTTTGGTAATGACTGGTGAAAAAATTCCAGAGAGACCTCTCCATATCAAGCATATACTTGGAATTTTATTAGGTTATAATTTACTCTTCTTTTTGGTGGAAAGGATGCAACTGTATGCACACTGCATCGATCATATCAATGTGTTAATTCTGTACCTCAAGTGTATCCATGCTTTTATTTTTGGAAATGAAAAATCTTTGGATCATCATAACTACAACACTACAGAGTTTTTAAG
>JADANK010000535.1:0-33265 GCA_021292215.1 Lophura nycthemera
GGTTTTTGGGGTTCTATGGGGATATTTGGGATTTATGGGGTTTTATTTTGGGGGCTTAGGGGAGGATTTTTGGGGTGTCCTAGGGGTTTTGGGTCTATGGGCATTTTGGGGGGCATAGGGGATTTTCGGGGGTGCCCATGGGCATTTTGGATCCTATGGGGCATTCTGGGGGGCGTAGGAGGACTTTTGGGGTGTCCTATGGGGATATTTGGGATCTTATGGGGTATTTTGGGGGCGTAGGAGGATTTTTGGGGTGTCCTATGGGGATATTTGGGATCCTATGGGACATTTTGGGGGGCATAGGAGGATTTTTGAGGTGCCCTATGGGGATATTTGGGATCCTATGGGGCATTTTGGGGTCGTGGGAGGATTTTTGGGGTGCCCTATGGGGATATTTGGGATCCTATGGGGTATTTTGGGGTCGTGGGAGGATTTTTGGGGTGCCCTATGGGGATATTTGGGTTTTTTTGGGGTGCCCTATGGGGATATTTGGGTTTTTTTGGGGTGCCCTATGGGGACATTGTGGGGTCCTGGAAGGATTTTTGTGGTGCCCTATGGGGATATTTGGGATCCTATGGGGTATTTTGGGGTCCTGAAAAGTTTTTTGGGATGCTCTATGGGGATATTTGGGATCCTATGGGGTATTATGGGGTTCTGGAAGGATTTTTGGGGTGCCCTATGGGGATATTTGGGATCCTATGGGATATTTTGGGGTCGTGGAAGGTTTTTTTGGGGTGCCCTATGGGGATATTTGGGGATTTTTGGGGTCCTATGGGGTATTTTGGGGTCGTGGGAGGATTTTTGGGGTGCCCTATGGGGATCTTTGGGATCCTATGGGACATTTTGGGTCCTGGAAGGTTTTTTGGGGTGCCCTATGGGGATATCTGGGATCCTATGGGGTATTTTGGGGTCCTGAAAATTTTTTTGGGAAGCCTTATGGTGATATTTGGGGATTTTTGGGGTGCCCTATGGGGCATTTGGGATCTTATGGGGCATTTTGGGGTCGTGGGAGGATTTCTGGGGTGCCCTATGGGGATATTTGGGATCCTACGGGGCATTTTGGGGTCGTGGGAGGATTTCTGGGGTGCCCTATGGGGCATTTTGGGATCCTATGGGGCATTTTGGGGGGCGTAGGAGGACTTTTGGGGTGTCCTATGGGGATATTTGGGATCTTATGGGGTATTTTGGGGGCGTAGGAGGATTTTTGGGGTGTCCTATGGGGATATTTGGGATCTTATGGGGTATTTTGGGGGGCATAGGAGGATTTCTGGGGTGCCCTATGGGGCATTTTGGGGGGCGTAGGAGGATTTTTGAGGTGCCCTATGGGGATATTTGGGATCCTATGGGGCATTTTGGGGTCGTGGGAGGATTTTTGGGGTGCCCTATGGGGATATTTGGGATCCTATGGGGCATTTTGGGGTCGTGGGAGGATTTTTGGGGTGCCCTATGGGGATCTTTGGGATCCTATGGGGCATTTTGGGGGGCGTAGGAGGATTTTTGAGGTGCCCTATGGGGATATTTGGGATCCTATGGGGTATTTTGGGGTCGTGGGAGGATTTTTGGGGTGCCCTATAGGGATAATTGGGGATTTTTGTGGTGCCCTATGGGGATATTTGGGACATTGTGGGGTCCTGGAAGGATTTTAGGGGTGCCCTATGGGGCATTTTGGGGTCCTGGAAGGTTTTTTGTTGTGCCCTATGGGGATTTTTGGGATCCTATGGAGTATTTTGGGGTCGTGGGAGGATTTTTGGGGTGCCCTATGGGATCCTATGGGATCCTATTTGGGATCATGGACTTTGGGTCCTGGAGTTTTTGGGGTGCCCTATTGGGGATATCTGGGATCCTATGGGTTTTTGGGGGTCCTGAAAATTTTTTTTGGGAAGCCCTTATGGTTGATATTTGGGGATTTTTGGGGTGCCCTATGGGGCATTTGGGATCTTATGGGGCATTTTGGGGTTCGTGGGAGGATTTTCTGGGGTGCCCTATGGGGATATTTTGGGATCCTACGGGGCATTTTGGGGTGTGGGAGGATTTCTGGGGTGCCTATGGGGCCATTTTGGGATCCTATGGGGCATTTTGGGGGCTAGGAGGGACTTTTGGGGTGTCCTATGGGGATATTTGGGATCTTATGGGGTATTTGGGGGCGTTTTGGGACATTGTGGGGTCCTGGAGGATTTTAGGGGTGCCCTATGGGGCATTTTGGGGTCCCCATGGGGGTATTTGGGTTTTCCTGGAAGGGATTTTTGGGGTGCCCCCTATTTGGGGGGGGGATATTTTGGGAATCCCTATGGGGCTTTTTTTGGGGTCCGGGAAGGTTTTTTTTTTTGGGGTGCCCTTGGGGTTTTATTTGGGGTTATTTTTTGGGGTTTTCCCTTATGGGGCATTTTGGGGTCCTTGGGAGGGTTTCCTGGGGGTGCCCATGGGGGAATTTTGGATCCTATTGGGGATTTTGGGGTTCTGGGAAGGATTTTTTGGGTTGCCCCTATGGGGATTATTTGGGACCTAGGGGATTTTTGGGGTTCGTGGGAGGAATTTTTTTTTGGGGCCCTATGGGGATAATTTGGGGGATTTCCCCTATGGGGCATTTTGGGGTCGTGGGAGGATTTTTGGGGTTTCCCTTGGGAATTTTTGGGATTCCAGGGGATTTTGGGGGGCCCGTGGGGAGGAATTTTTGGGGTGGCCCCTATTGGGGAAATTTTGGGATTCCTATTGGGGATTTTGGGTCCTTGGGAAGGTTTTTGGGGTTTCCCTAAATTTCTGGGATTTGGGGGGATTTTGGGGCCGGTTTTGGGCCCTAGGGGATATTTGGGATCCTATTGGGGAATTTTGGGGCCTGGAAGGATTTTTGGGGTCCCTTGGGGATTTTGGGATCCTATGGGTATTTTTGGGGTCTGGTGGGGTTTTTTTGGGTGTATTGGGATTATTTGGGGGGGGTCCTTGGGGCCTTTGGGGTTACCGTTTTAATTTTCTGGGGTTTTTTTTGGGGGGGGCAGGGGTTGTGGGGGGGTTTTTGGGTGCTGTTGGGGATTTGGGTTTTCATTTTGGGGTCCTGGGAAGGTTTTTGGGGGTTCCTTGGGGATTTCCTTTTTTGGGGGTCCTGGGGAAGGGGGGTTCCTTGGGGGGGGCAATGGGGCTTTTGGGGGGGTTTATTTTTTTGGAGGGGTGGTCCTCCCATTCCCCCTCCCAAGGTGGGGGGGGCCCCTATGGTGGCCTTTGGGGATCAAGGGGCTTTGGGAGTCGTGGGGGGGGGGGGCAACCCATGGGGGGGGTTTTTGGGTCCTTGGGGGGGGGGGACGGGAAATTTTGGGGGAATTAGGGGTTTTTTGGGTTTATTGGGGGGGGGGGGGGGTTTTTTGGGGGGGAGTGGATATTTGGGGGGTTTCCTGTTGGGGGGGGGTCCCTTGTTTTTTTGGGGGGGTTTTTTTTGGGGGGGGGGGTTTTGGGGGGGGGGGGGTTTGGGGGCTTTTGGGGTCCTGGTTTTTGGGGGGGGGGGCCTGTGGGTCCCTTTTGGGTTTGGGTTTGGGGGGGGGGGGTTTTTTTTGGGGGGGGGGGGGGGGTCCCTTTTGGGGGGGGGGTAGGGTCATTGGGGACACAGGCCGGCTCGTTGGGGGGGGGGGGCCGTGGGGGGGGTTCCTTTTGGGGGGGGGGGGGGTTTAGGGGTAATGGGACATTTGGGGTCCTTGTTTTTGGGGGGGGGGGTTTGGGGGGCATTATTATGGGTTCCTTGTTTGGGGGGGGGGGGGGGGGGTTTTGGGGGGGGGGCCTTGGGGGTGGGGGGGGTTTTGGGGGTGGGGTGGGGTGGGGGACATCGGGTTCCTTTTTTGGGGGGGGGTGGTTCAGGGTTTGTTGTGGGGGGGGGGTCCTTGTTTGGGGGGGGGGAGGTCTTTTGGGGGGTTGGGGAGGGAATTGGGACATCAGGGTTCCTTTTTTGGGGGGGGGGGGTCCTTTTTGGGGGGGGGGGTCTTGGGTCCTTTTGGGGGGGGGTTTGGGGGGTTGTGCCATTAGGGTCCTTTTTTGGGGGGGGGGGGTGGGGGTCCTTTTGGGGGGGGGGGGTGGGGGGGGGTTCTTTTTTTGGGGGGGGGGGGGTTTGGGGGGGAAAAGGGCCATCCCGGGTTTCCTTTTTTGGGGGGTTTTGGGGGGGGGGGGGGGACATTCGGTTCCCTTGTTTGGTGGGGGGTTCTTTTTGGGGGGGGGTTGGACCTCGGGTCCTTGTTTTGGGGGGGGTTTTTTGTTTGGGGGGGGGGTCTTTTTGGGGGGGGGGGGGGAAATGGGACCTTGGGGTCCTTTTTGGGGGGGGGGGGGTTCTTGGGAGGGGGGGGGACATTCAGGGTTTTGTTTTTGGGGGGGGGGGGGGGGTTCCTTGGGGAAAGAAAGGTTCCCTTGGGGGGGCGGGGAGGACATTAGGGTCCTTTTTGGGGGGGGTTTTTTGAGGGGGGGGTTGGACATTCAGGGTCCTTGTTTTTGGGCGGGGTGGGGGGAGGGGGGGGTCCTTTGGGGGGGGGGGGGCATTTGGGGGGGGGGTCCCTTGGGGGCGGGGGGGTTGGGGGACCTTGGGGGGCCTTGGGGTTTGGGGGGTCCTTGTTGGGGGGGGGGGGGTTCCTTTGGGGGGGGGGAGGACATTCAGGGTCCTTTTTTGGGGGGGGGTTCTTTTGGGGGGAGGGGTGGGGACATCGGGTCCTTGTTTTTGGGGGGGAGGGGGGGGTTCCTTTTGGGGGGGGGTTTCCTTAAAGGGGGGGGGGTCCTTTGGGGGGGGGAGGGAACCATTAGGGTCCTTTGTTTGGGGGGGGTCCTTTTGGAGGGGGGGGGGGGGGGGGGGGGATGGGAAATCAGGGTCCTTTTTTGGGGGGGGTCTTGGGGGGAAGGGTTTGTGGGGGGACCTCAGGGTTCCTTTTTTGGGGGGGTTCCTTTTTGGGGGGGTCCTTAGGGGGTCCCTTGGGGGGGGGGTCTTTTTGGGGGGGGGTCTTTTGGGGGGGGGGAATGGGACATCAGGGTCCTTTTTTGGGGGGGGTTTGGGGGATTTCATTTCCTTTTTGTGGGGGGCTCCTTGTTTGGGGGGGGGGTTTGGGGTGGAACATCAGGGGTCTTTTTTGGGGGGGGGGGTTTTTGGGGGGGGGGGGGGGGGAAAGGGACATTAGGGTTCTTTTTTGGGGGGGGGGAACCAGACATCAGGGTCCTTGTTTGTGGGGGGGGGGGTCTTTGGTTTGGGGGGTGGCCGGGGGGGAATCAGGGTCTTTTTTGGGGGGGTTTTGGGGGGGGGGTGGGTTGGGTTCCCTTTTTGGGGGGGGATAAAGGAAGGGACATCCTCCTTTGGGGGGGGGGGGTTCTTGGGGGGTCCTTGGGGAATTGGGGGGCATCATTTTTTTTTGAAGGGGGGGGGGGGGGTTTTTTTTTTTTTTTTTTTTTCATTGATTTTTTTTTTGGGGGGGGGGGGTTTCCGTTTGGAACCTGAGGAAAGGATATTTGATTTTTTGGGGGGGGGGGGGGGGGGGGTTTTTTTTTTTTTTTTTTTTTTTTTTTTTTTTTTTTTTTTTTGGGGGGGGGGGGGGTCCGGGTTCCACCTTGGGGGGGGGGACCCAATGATTTCCTTTGGGGGGGGGGGGTGGGTTTGATTTGGGGAGCCCCCCCCCAGGTTTTTAAAAGGGGGTAGGGGGTGTCCCTGTCCCCCCTTTGGGGGTTTTGCCGGGGGGCCCCCCCCCCCCCCCCACCACCCGACCCCCCCCCCCCCCCCCCCCCCCCGGGGGGGCCCCGACCCCCCCCCCCCCCCCCCCCCCCCCCCCCCCCCCCCCCCCCCCCCCCCCCCCCCCCCCTCCCCGGGGCCCCCCCCCCCCCCTTCCCTGCCCAGAAAGGCCTTCGGACCCCCCTCTACCACGCCCCTTTCAAACCCTGGCCACGCCCCCACCCCATCTGACCACGCCCCCATTCCCTCTGACCCCGCCCCCATCCCTCTGGCCACGCACCCATCCCCTCTGACTACGCCCCCACCTCTCTGACCACGCCCCTCTCCGCTAAGCCCCGCCCCTCTGCCATAACAACCCCCGCCGCTTAGCCACGCCCACGCCGCCCTGACCACGCCCCCTCGCCCACGCCCCCCCCCCCTGGCCCCGCCCCCTCCGCTTTGGCTGTGCCCCCCCTTCCCCCCCCTCATTTTTAATGCTTTTTTTTGATACAATAAAACTTTTTTTTACTGCCCCCCCCAGGGGTTTTGGGGGGGGAAGAGTCCAATTTGGGGGGGGGGGGGGGGAAGATCCATTTTATGGTGAAAAAATCTATTTTGGGGTATTTGGTGGGGGGGGGCATTTTGAGGTGAAGAAGTGCAATGTGGGATTTTTGGGGGGGGGGCTTCAATATAGAGGAGGTCACTGTTGTTTTCTGGGGGGGTGGGTGGGGGGTTGAGGCATTGTCCCCAGTATGACATTTGGGGGGGGGGCAGGTTACGGTTTTGGGGGGGTCATTTGGGGGTAACAGTTGAGTGTAGGGGTTTTTTTGGGGGGGGGTCCTTTCTTTGGGGTTCTGGGTGGGGGGCGGATACCCAGTGTGGGGATTGATGGGCACAGACTGGGGGAGGGGGATCTAATTTGGAGGGTGGGGGGGGTTTGGGGGAGCACTTGGGAGAGGGGGCAAATATGGGGGGGGGTCACTGGGACCCTTCCCCAACTCTTCCCTTCCCCCCCCCTTCTTTGCCACGCTGCAGCTCAATGGAAATTTCCACACTCCCCTTGAGGTGACCTTGGGATGGGGGGGGGCACCCACAGCCCCCCCCCCCACCACCACCCATCCCCCACCTCCCATAGGGATAAAGGGGGGGTGGCTGTGTGGGGGGGGGCACCATCTGTTGCAGGGAGGATTAGGGGAGATCAGGGCGATTTGGCCCCCCCCCCCCCCAATGCGGATAAATGTGGGTTATGTGGGGGGGGTGAAGGGATTTTAATTGGGAGGGGGTAATTATGGGCTCGTTAATTTAGGGGTGTCTATAAGGGTTTTCTTGGGGGGGGGGGGGTCACTAATTAAGGGTTCTAAGAGGGGGGAGATTGGGAGAGGGGGGTCATTAATATGGGGGTGTCCATGCGGGGGGGTTAATTAGTGGGGGCCTGCTAATTGAGGGTGTCTATAGGCGGTTAATTAGTGGGGGGCTGCTAATTTGGGGTGTCTGTTAATGGGGAGCGTTCATTTTGGGGGCGCTGTTAAATTGGAGCTGTAAATTGGGGGGAGCTGTTAAAGGAGGGGGTCCTTTGGAGGTGTAAATTGGGGGCTGTTAATTAGAGGGAGCTGTTAATTGGGGCGTCGTCGGGGGTGCCAGTTGGGGCATCGCAATCAGGGGTTAATTAAGAGGGGGTTAATTTGGGGGAGCGCATTGAAGGCATTTAATTAGGGGGGGGGGGGGGGGGGGGGCAGTCAATGGGAGGGCCTCCATAGTGGTGAGTTAATTGGGAGGAGGCAATTAGGAGCCGTTAATTGGGGGTGGGAAGTTGTTCAATAGGGGATATAGCAGGAGCGTTATTAACAGGGGGCTTTTAATTAGGGGGGGGGGGGGGGCTTAATTAGGCCTAGGGTGTTCATTATGGGGGCTCTTTAAGGAGTGGGGGGGGGGAAGAGAGAAGAATTTGGGGCAAATCGTTGGGATTTTGGTGCCCCCCCCCCACCCCCCCCCCGTGACGTCAGCGCCGTGGCCCCGCCCCCTCGGGTCCCCCCATGAATGGAGGGGGGGGGGGGGGGGGGGGGGCAATGCTGGGCACGGGGCCCGGGCGCAGCGCCCTAACGAGCTCAAGCTCATTAGCAGCCCCACCCCCACCGTGGCCTAATTACCACCCCCAGAGCTGTCCCAGGGATGAAAGAAAACGCCAAAACCACAGCGATTTCCACCAAAAAGTCCACAGGTTTAATATGGGGGGGTGGGGGGGTGTTCCTGCTGCCCCCCCCCTTTCCCCCCCCCATTTCCTCCTCCCGCGGACCCCAAAACACGTTGGATTATCCCCAAAAGGAGGAGGGAGCGCAGGGGGTGTTAGTGGGGGAGGAGGGGGCGACAAGATGGCCGCCAAGATGGCTGCCGTGGGGTGGCCGAGCAAAGGGGGTGGGGCCCCAAAGGTGGCCCAACCGCCACCGGCCGCCAATGGGATTCAAAGTGGCAGGACCCAAGTGGCCACCTATGCCATCTGTGCCAATAGGATTCAAAGAGGAAGACCCAAGATGGCCCAACCTGTGCCATCTGCAAAGGCCAAGGGATTCGAGGATGGAAAGACCAAGATGGCCGGCCGGTCATCTGCAGCCCAATGGGGATTCAAGATGGGCAGGCCAAGATGGCCACCTGTGCCATCCTGCAACCAATGGGATTCAAAGGATTGGCAGGCCCAAGTGGCCCGCCTATGCCATCTGCAGCCAAGGGATCCAAGGATGGCGGCCAAGATGGCCACCGTTGCCATTCTGCAGCCAAAATAGGATTCAAAGATGGAAGGACCACTGGCCACCTGGCCATCTGCAGCCAATGGGATTCAAGATGGCAGGCCAAGATGGCCGCCTGTGTCATCTGCAGCCAATGGGATTCAAGATGGCAGACCAAGATGGCCACCTGTGCCATCTGCAGCCAATGGGATTCAAGATGGCAGGCCAAGATGGCCGCCTATGCCATCTGCAGCCAATGGGATCCAAGATGGAAGACCAAGATGGCCGCCTATGCCATTGCAGCCAATGGAATCCAAGCTAGCAGGCCAAGATGGCCTCCAACCCCATTTCACCTGCAGCCAATGGGATTCAAGATGGCGGACCAAGATGGCTACCAACCCTTCTCCAGCCAATGAGATTGAAGATGTCAGACCAAGATGGCCACCCACGCCACATGCAGCCAATAGGATTCAAGATGCCACAAAGTTGTGCGATCACGGCAGCCATCTTGGACGGCTCAGCCAATGGCAGCACTGTTCCGCCATGGCGCCATCTGGGCTCTGTACACCATTGGCAGTCCAAGCGCACACAGCCAATGGCGGCCATCTTGGTCAGCCATCTTAAATCCCATTGGCTGTTCATAGGGTTGGCGGCCATCTTGTTGGGTCAGCAGCCATCTTGCTCTCCATCTCCCAGCCAATGGTGGCCATTTTCCTATTTATACAACCAACGGTGGCCATCTTGCTCTCCATCTACAAAACCAACGGCAGCCATCTTGTTCCCTATTTGCTACAACCCATGGCAGCCATCTTGCTCTCCAATTAGACAACCGATGGCAGCCATCTTGCTCTCCATCTCCCCAACCAATGGCAGCCATCTTGCTCTCCATCTCCTCACCCAACGGCGGCCATCTTGCTTTCCATTTACCCAACCAACGGTGACCATCGTATTCTTCATCTACACAATCAGTGGCTGCCATCTTGCTTTCAATCTACCCAACCAATGTCCGCCATCTTGCTCTCCAACTAAACAACCAACGGCCACCATCTTGTTCTGTATATCCCCAATGAATGGCAGCCATCTTGCTCTCCATCAACACAACCGATGGCAGCCATCTTGCACTCCATCCACCCAACCAACGGTGGCCATTTTGTTCTCCATCCACCCAACCATCGGTGCCATTTTACTCACAGCCAACCCACCCAACGGCAGCCATCTTGCTCTCCTTCCACTCAAACAACGGTGGTCGTCCTGTCCTCCATCTACACAACCCATGGCAGCCATCTTGTTCCCTATCTGCTACAACCCATGGCAGCCATCTTTTCCTCTACCTACACAACCAATGTCTGCCATCTTGCTCTCCAACTAGACAACCAACGGCCACCACCTTGTTCTGTATATCCCCAATGAATGGCAACCATCTTGCACTCCATCCACCCAACCGATGGCAGCCATCTTGCACTCCATCCACCCAACCAACAGCGGCCATTTTTTTTGCCACCTATCCAACCATTGGCGCCATTTTACTCACTGCCAACCCATCCAACGGCAGCCATCTTGCTCTCCAACCCATGCAAGCCATCTGCTACACCCATGGCAGTCATCTTTTCCTTTACCTACACAACCAACGGCAGCCATCTTGCTCTCCATCTACACAACCCATGGCAGCCATCTTGTTCCCTATCTGCTACAACCCATGGCAGCCATCTTTTCCTCTACCTACACAACCAATGGCAGCTATCTTGCTCTCCATCTCCCCAACCAATGGCAGCCATCTTGCACTCCATCCACCCAACCAACGGTGGCCATTTTGTTCTCCATCCACCCAACCAACGGTGGCCATTTTCCTCCCTGCCAACCCATCCAACGGCAGCCATCTTGGCCACGCCATACATCACCCATCCTACCTACAAATGCCCCCCCAAAAAACACCTAAAACCCACCCCCAAAGCAGCATTTCCTAAGCAGAAAAATTAAAATTAAACCAAAACAAAAAAAAAAAAAGAAGAAGAAGAAGAAAATGGGCAGCTCTGGGCAAAAACCAGCAGGGATTCAGGAGGGGGGGACAGAAGGGGGGGGGACAGAAGCGGGGGCCCTAGCGCACCATTTCGTCGCGGCATCATATAAAAAATATCTATGTACATTTATTATTCTTATATTGGGCCCTGGTTTGCGGGGGGCTGGGGAGCCCGGGTTGGGCCGGGGGTGGGGGCCGGGGGTTGGTCGGGGGTTAAAGCGGCCTGGGGGGGGGTTTGGGGTTTTTGGTTTTTTTTTTGGGGGGGGGGGGTCTCAAAGTCCGGGGGCGGGTTTTGGGATTTGGAAGGCAAAGGCCCCGGGCCCGGGCAAAAAAAACTTTGTCGGCGTCTTCGTCGGGCGCCGCAGGCCCCGCGGCGGGTTGAGGCGGGGCACTCGACTGGGTTGCTCCGTGTTGGACGTGGCGTTGGAGAACTGCACCGCCACCCCCCTGCTGGTTTTCGTTCCCCTTGGGGGGGGGGTCGGGGTCCAAGGACCAGTTAGGAAACCGATGGCCAGTAGGACCAGTATTGGACCAGTTACGGAAACCAGTAGGAACCAGTACGGACCAGTTAGAACCAGTAAGGACCGGACCAAGGACCAGGACCGAACCAGTACCGAAAACCATTATGGACCGGTAAATGGACCAGTATGGACCAGACCGACCATAGGACCAAGCACAGGACCAGTACGGACCAGTACGGACCAATACAGACCAGTACAGACCAGTATGGACCAGTACAGACCAATACGGACCAGTATGGACCAGTACAGACCAGTACAGACCAGTACGGACCAGTATGGACCAGAAAACCAGTATAAACCAGTACGGACCATAAGGACCATCGGGCCAGTAGGACCAGTACAACCAGTAAGGACCAGTACGGACCAGTACGGACCAGTATGGACCAGTACGGACCAATAGACCAGTATGGACCGTATGGACCAGTAAGGACCAGTACGGGCCAGTATGGACCAGTATGGACCAGTAGGGACCAGTATGGACCAGTAAGACTATTGTGGGCCAGTCAGACCATATGGGACCATGGCCCAGTATAAACCAGTAAGGACCGACGGCCCAGTATGGCCCAGCAAAACCAGTACAAACCCCGTATGGCCCAATACCCACCAGTATACCCAGTACGGCCAGTAGGACCAGTATGGCCCATTGGCCCAGTATGGCCCAGGTTCCGACCATCAATGACCAATTAGGAACCATCCCCATATGACCAGTATGGCCCAGTAGGCCCAATGCCTTTGGACCATTACCAACCTTCATGGAACCAGGAGGGGCCATCCCAGTATGGAATCCTAATATGGACCAGTCCGACCATCAAGCCATTAAGGACCTTTCCCCATATGACCAGTATGGCCCAGTGCCTTCCATTAATACCAGCAATTGCCATTGGCCATATGGACCATCCCGTGGACCAGTTGGAACCAGTATGGCTTTATGGTCATCCTTTCCCATTTTACACCGCCTTCCTTGCAATAGGGAGCATTCCCAGTTGGCCCTTATGGCCAATTAAGGCCCAATGCTTCCAGAAACACCGGCCCAATCATTGCGATTAAGGAACCCCAGTAAGGCCGGTAAGGCCCAGTTGGCCCATTATGGCCCAGTGCTTCCCGTACAAGCATTGCATTTGCCAATGGAGATCCCATTTATGGCCAGTATGGCCAGTTTCTTCCGGTCCCAACCAAATGATTTTATAGGGCATCCCCGTTGGGACCAGTTTATTGGTCCGTTGGCCCAGGTAACCCACAGGCAATTGCATTGCAATAGGAGCATCCCAGTATGGCCCAGTATGGCCCAGTATGGCCCAGGCCCCAGTAAAGGGCAAATTTGCATTGCAATAGGGCGGATCCCAACCAGTTGGCCCAGTATGGACCAATGGCCCCGGTACAAACAACCAGGTATGGGAACCAAGTTTCCCAGGCCCAGTATGGCCCATTTATGGGCCCCCAGTATGGCCCAGTGGTTTCTTCCCGTACACAGCATTTTGCTTAATTTAAAAAGCACCCAGTATGGCCCGTATGGCCCAGTGGCCCGTAAGGCCAATGGATGCTTAAGGCGTCCCAAGTGTTCCCAGTATGGCCCAGTGCTTCCCGTTTACCGGCAATTTGCCATTCTTACAGACCAAGCTTCCCAGTATGGCCCAGTTATGGGCCCAGGTGGTGGGCAATTTGGATCTTTAGGAGCCTCCCAGTGTTCCCAGGTTACCAGGGACAAGGGCAATGCACATGGAACATTCCCAGGTGCCTCCCAGTACAGGCCCCCTTGGCCCCCATGCTCCCCGATTTGTGCTCCTGTTACATGGCACCACATTGCTACAGGGCTCCCCCAGTGCTCCCCGTTATGGGCCCGGCCCCAGTTTGAAACAACACTCCCAAAGACCCCAATGCTTGGCTTTAACCCCCCCAGTTCTCCCAGTCTGGCCCGTGCTCCCATTCCTTTGCAACAATTTATTCAAAGGACCTAGCCCCCCCCCTTCCCAGTCCCCTCCCAGTTGCTCCCGGTCCCTTTGCCAATTGTTTGGTGCCCTCCCATTGCCCCCGTCCCTCCCAGGTTCCCATTGCAACCCAATTTATTTTGCAATTGCTTTGGCTCCCCCCAGTGCTCCCAGTCCCCTCCCAGTTCCCTCCCAGTCCCCTCCCAGTGCCCCATTCCCTTCCCAGTGCCCCCCAGTCCCCAGTCCCCCCCCAGTCCCCCACCCTCCCCAGTCCCCCCAGTCCCTCCCAGTCCCCCCAGGCCTTCCCCAGTCCCTTCCCAAAGCAACCCCCCTTGCCTTCCCAGTGCCCCCCCACCCCCACCCTCCCAGGTCCCTCCTTTGATATCCTTTTCCGGGACCTTCCCTGCCCCTCCCAGCCACCCCCCCCCCTCCCAGTCCCTTCCCAGTCCCCTCCCGTTGCCCCCAGTTCCCCCCTGTCCCTTTCCCCCAGTGCCTCCCAGTATTCCCATTCCCCCAGTCCCTCCCAGTTGTCCCAGTCCCCTCCCAGTGCTCCCAGTCCCCTCCCATTGCCCCCGGTCCCCCCCCAAGTCCTTCCCAGTCCCTCCCAGTCCCCTCCCCGTCCCTCCCAGCCATCCCAGGCCCATTGCATAGCAGGCCCCCCGGCTCCCTGCCCCCTCCCAGTCGCTCCCAGTCCGTCCCAGTCCGTCCCAGTGCCACTCACGTGCACGCGCTTGCCGTAGTAGGGGAAGTACATGAGGTCGATGGTGCCGTTGGGGGGGAAGAGCTGCAGGGGCCCCAGGAGCGCCGCGTCCTCCTCCCTCTGCAGGGGGGGGTGGGAAAGGGGGGGGGGTCCCCAAACAGCCCCATAAAGGGTGAGGACCCCTCCTCCCCCCCCATAACCCACACAGTGACCCCACTCCAAAACAACATCCCCCACAAAATTGCCCCCCAAAGACCAGCCCCCGAAAATCCCCCCATAGATCCTCCCCCCAAAAATATTCTCCCCAAAGACCCCCCCTAAAACAATCCCCCCCCATACGCCCCCTCCCCAAAAAATCCCCCCCCAAAGATCCCCCTACAACCCCTCCAACAAACCCCTCCAAAATCGCCCCCAAAACTGCTCCGAAGACACCCCCCAAAGACCCCCCCTCCCAAAAAATAACCCCCCAACCTCCCCATAGTCCTCCCCAAACAACGCTCCCCAAAGACCCCCCCAAAATATCCCAAAGACCCCAAAAAAACCCCCCAAAGACCCCCCAAAACTCCCCTCCAAAAGAAACCCCCAAGACCCCCCCAAAAATTCCCCCCCAATACCTCTCTCAAAGACCCCCCCCAGAAAATGCCCCCTCCCAAACGACCCCCCCAAACGTCCTAGCCAGACCCCCCTCCCCAAAAGCCCCCCCAAAGCCCACCCCAAAAATATCCCCCCAAGCCCCCTCCCAAAAACTGCCCCCCCAAAAGACCCCCAGCAAAAATCCCCCCCCCAAGGACCCCCCACCAAAAAACGCCCCCCCCAACACCTCACCCACACCAGTCCATCCCAGTGCCCCCCCCAGTTTGCCCAGTTTCCCCAATGCCCCCCCCTTACGCTGGCGGCCGTCTGTCCCTGCGCCCCGCGGCCATAAAGAGAGAGAAGGTCACAGGGATGGGGACAATGGGGGGGGGACATCACGGGGGACAGGGGGGGCATCAATGGGACACTGCATGGGGACATTGGGGACACTGGGGACACTACAGGGGACATGGGAGACACCACTGTGACACTGCATGGGGACATTGGGGACACTGGGGACATCAGGGACATCAATGGGACACTGCATGGGGACACTGTGGACATCAGTGGGACGCTGCATGGGGACTTTGGGGACAATGGGGGACATGGGGGACATCACTGTGACACTGCATGGGGACATTGGGGACAATGGGGACACTGAGGACATCAGGGACATTAATGGGACATTGCATGGGGACATTGGGGACATCAATGGGGACATCACTGTAACACTACATGGGAACACTGAGGACATCAGGGACATCACTGTGACACTGCATGGGGACACTGGGGACATCAGGGACATCAATGGGACACTGCATGGGGACATTGGGGACAATGGGGACATTGCTGTGACACTGGGGACACCAATGGGACACTGCATGGGGACACTGGGGACAATGGGGACATTGCATGGGGACATGGGGGACACCACTGTGACACTGCATGGGGACATTGGGGACACTGGGGACATGGCTGTCACACTGCATGGGGACACTGGGGACATCAATGGGACAATGGGGATATTGCATGGGGACACTGGAGACATCAGGGACATCAATGGGACACTGCATGGGGACACTGGGACATGGCTGTCACACTGCATGGGGACACTGGGGACACCAGTGGGACAATGCATGGGGACATGGGGGAGACTGCGTGGGGACACTGGGGACATCAGGGACATCACTGTGACAATATATGGGGACACTGGGGACACCAATGGGACACTGCATGGGGACACTGGGGACATCAGGGACATCACTGTGACAATACATGGGGACACTGGGGACACCAATGGGACACTGCATGGGGACATGAGGGACAATGGGGACATCAATGGGGACACTGGGGACATCAGGGTGGGACATTAGGGACCATGGGGACATGGGGACATGGGGAATGGCAGGGGACACTGGGAACAAGGGACACTTGGGGACACTGGGGACATGGGGACTAGGGACATGGACTGGGGACATGGGGTACACTGGGGACAAGGGACACTGGGGACACGCTGGGGGACATGGGGACATTGCATGGACCATGGGACACTGGGGAGCCGGGGACCATGGGACGACATGGGACATGGGGACACCAATGGGAACTGCATGGGGACATTGAGAACAGTGGGGACATTGCATGGGGACACTGGGGACACTGCATGGGGACACTGGGGACATCAGGGACATTAATGGGACACTGCATGGGGACACGGGGGACAATGGGGACATTGCATGGAGACATTGGGAACAATGGGGACACTGAGGACATCAGGAACATCAATGGGACATTGCATGGGGACATGGGGGGACAATGGGGACATCATTGGGACACTGCATGGGGACACTGGGGACATCAATGGGACACTGCATGGGGACATGGGGGACAATGGGGACATTGCATGGGGACATGGGGACACCGATGGACACTGCATGGGGACACTGGGGACATCAGGGACATCACTGTGACGCTACATGGGGACACTGGGGACACAAATGGGACACTGCATGTGGACATTGGGGACAATGGGGACATTGCATGGGGACACTGGGGACACCAATGGACATTGCATGGGGACACTGGGGACAATGGGGACATTGCATGGGGACATGGGGACATCAATAGGAGATTGCATGGGGACATGGGGGACAATGGGGACATAAGGGACATCAAAGGGACACTGCATGGGGACATGGGAGACAATGGGGACATCGCTGTGACACTGCATGGGGACACTGGGGACACCAATGGGACACTGCATGGGGACATTGGGGACATCAATGGGGCATCAATGGGACACTGCATGGGGACACTGGGGACAATAGGGACATTAATGGGACACTGCATGGGGACATGGGAGAGAATGGGGACATGGCTGTGACACTGCATGGGGACAATGGGGACACTGCATGGGGACACTGGGGACAATAGGGACATTAATGGGACACTGCATGGGGACATGGGAGAGAATGGGGACATGGCTGTGACACTGCATGGGGACAATGGGGACATGGCCCAGGGCCACGGAGTGGGGACACCCAGCAGATTTTGGGGTGAAATCAGGAAGATTTGGGGACATTCGGTCTGATTTGGGGTGCATTTCGGGACGCCCAGAAGGACTTTGGGCTGAAATCAGCAGATTTTGGGAAAAAACCTGCAAGATTTTGGCTTGAAACCGGCAGATTTGGGGGTGAAAGTAACAGATTTTGGGGTGAAATCAGAAGATTTTGGGATGAAATCAGCAGATTTTGGGACAGCCAGCAGAATTTTGGGGTGAAATCAGCAGATTCTGGGGAGAAACCAGCAAGATTTCGGCATGAAATCAGCAAAACTTTGGGGTGAAACTGGTAGTTTTTGGGGTGAAACCAGCAAGTTTTGGGACAGCCAAGTGTTTTTTGGGGTGAAATCAGCAGATTTTGGGGTGAAACCAGCAGGACTTTGGTGTGAGATGAGCAGATTTGGGAGTAAAACCCGTAGATTTTGGAAACACCCAAGAGATTTTGGGGTGAAACCAGCAGATTTTGGGGTGAGACTAAAGGATCTGGGGACATCCAGCGGGATTTTGGGGTGAAACCAGCAGATTTTGGGGTGAAACCAGCAGATTTTGGGGTCCTCCCTTACCAGATCGCCCTTTGAACGCGGCCGCTGGGGAGAGACCAGAGAGTGAGGGGACACTGGGGACAATGGGGGGTGACACGTGGGGATGTTGGGGACACAGAGAGGGTGACAGATGGGGACATTTTGGGGGTGACAAGGGGACATTGAGGAGAATGTAGGGGTGACACATGGGGACACCGGGGACACAGAGGGTGACATAAGGGGGACATTGTGGGGGTGACACATGGGGACACTGAGGACAACATACGGGTGACACATGGGGACATTGTGGGGGTGACAAGGGGACATTGAGGAGAATGTAGGGGTGACACATGGGGGAGACACATGGGGACACTGGGGACACAGAGAGGGTGACACATGGGGACAATGAGGACAACATATGGGTGACATATGGGGACAATGTGGAGGTGACACATGGGGATGTTGGGGACACAGAGAGGGTGACACATGGGGACATTTTGGGGGTGACAAGGGGACACTGAGGACAACGTATGGGTGACATATGGGGACATTGTGGGGGTGACACATGGGGACACTGAGGACAACATATGGGTGACACATGGGGACACTGTGGGGGTGACACATGGGGACAATGGGGACACAGAGAGGGTGACACATGGGGACACTGAGGACAACGTATGGGTGACACATGGGGACACTGAGGACAACGTATGGGTGACACATGGGGACAATGTGGGGGTGACACATGGGAACGTTGGTGACACAGAGAGGGTGACACATGGGGACATTTTGGGGGTGACAAGGGGACACTGAGGACAACGTATGGGTGACATATGGGGACATTGTGGGGGTGACACATGGGGACACTGAGGACAACATATGGGTGACACATGGGGACACTGTAGGGGTGACACATGAGCACATTGGGGACATAGAGAGGGTGACACATGGGGACACTGAGGACAACATATAGGTGACACATGAGGACAAAATGGGGGGTGACACATGGGGACGTTGGGGACACAGAGGGTGACACATGGGGACATTTTGGGGGTGACACATGGGGACAATGAGGACAACATACGGGTGACACAAGGGACAATGTGGGGGTGACACATGGGGACATTGGAGACACAGAGAGGGTGACACATGGGGACATTTTGGGGGTGACACATGGGGACAACGTGGGGGTGACACATGGGGACGTTGGGGACACAGAGGGTGACACATGGGGACATTTTGGGTGTGACAAGGGGACACCGAGCACAACGTATGGGTGACACATGGGACATTGTGGGGGTGACATATGGGGACACTGAGGACAACATATGGGTGACACATGGGGACATTGGGGACACAGAGAGGGCGACACATGGGGACATTGTGGGGTGACAAGGGGACATTGAGGAGAACGTAGGGATGACACATGGGGACAATGAGGACAACATATGGGTGACACATGGGGACATTGGGGACACAGAGGGTGACACATGGGGACAATGAGGACAACATATGCGTGACATGGGGACAACGTGGGGGTGACACATGGGGACATTGTGGGGGTGACAAGGGGACACCGAGGACAACATACAGGTGACACATGGGGACGTTGGGGACACAGAGGGTGACACAAGGGGACAATGAGGACAACATATGGGTGACGCATGGAAACATTGGGGACACAGAGGGTGACACATGGGGACATTGTGGGGGTGACAAGTGGACACTGAGGACAACATACGGGTGACACATGGGGACAATGTGGGGGTGACACATGGGGACGGGGACACAGAGAGGGCGACACATGGGGACACTGTGGGGGTGACAAGGGGACACTGAGGACAACATACGGGTGACACATGGGGGTGACACATGGGGACACTGGGGACACATGGGGTGACACATGGGGACATTTTGGGGGTGACAAGGGGACACTGAGGACAACATACAGGTGACACATGGGACATTGTGGGGGTGACACATGGGGACGTTGGGGACACAGAGAGGGTGACACATGGGGACATTTTGGGGGTGACACATGGGGACATTGGGGACACAGGGTGACACATGGGGAAATTTTGGGGGTGACAAGGGGACACCGAGGACAATGTACAGGTGACACATGGGGACATTGTGGGGGTGACACATGGGGACACTGAGGACAACATATGGGTGACACATGAGGACAACATGGGGGTGACACATGGGGACGTTGGGGACACAGAGGGTGACACATGGGGACATTGTGGGGGTGACACATGGGGACAATGAGGACAACATATGGGTGACACATGGGGACAATGTGGGGGTGACACATGGGGACACTGGGGACACAGAGAGGGTGACACATGGGGACATTTTGGGGGTGACAAGGGGACACCGAGGACATCGTATGGGTGACATATGGGGACATTGGGGGGGTGACACATGGGGACACTGAGGACAACGTATGGGTGACATATGGGGACAATGTGAGGGTGACACATGGGGACGTTGGTGACACAGAGAGGGTGACACATGGGGACATTTTGGGGGTGACAAGGGGACACTGAGGACAACATACGGGTGACACAAGGGACAATGTGGGGGTGACACATGGGGACGTTGGTGACACAGAGAGAGTGAAACACGGGGACACTGTGGGGGTGACAAGGGGACGCCGAGGACAACATACGGGTGACACATGGGACATTGTGGGGGTGACAAGGGGACACCGAGGACAATGTACGGGTGACACATGGGGACATTGTGGGGGTGACACACGGGGACACTGAGGACAACATATGGGTGACATATGAGGACAACATAGGGGTGACACATGGGGACACTGGGGACACAGAGGGTGACACATGGGGACATTTTGGGGGTGACAAAGGGACACCGAGGACAACGTACGGGTGACACATGGGGACACTGTGGGGGTGACACACGGGGACATTGGGGACACCGTGGGGGTGACAGCCGGGCTGTGGGGTCACCTTAGCAGCGCAGACGACGTTGATGCTTTTGTTCATCCCTGGGAAGAAGTTGATGACCTGCGGGAGGGAAGGGGTTAACGGGGCTCGCGTCCCCACTGCCCCCATGGCCCCTAAACCCACAGTGACAACAGTTTGTCCCCATGTCCCCAGCGTCCCCCAACGTCCCCACATCCCCCCAGTGTCCCCAATATCCCCCAACGTCCCCATTGACCCCAATGTCCCTCAAAGTCCCCAGCAACCCTACTGTCCCCACTGTCCCCACTGACCCCAATGTCCCCTAATACCCCAAATGTCCCCAGTTTGTCCCCATGTCCCCAGCGTCCCCCAACGTCCCCACATCCCCCCAGTGTCCCCAATATCCCCCAACGTCCCCATTGACCCCAATGTCCCTCAAAGTCCCCAGCGACCCTACTGTTCCCCACTGCCCCCAATGTCCCCTAATACCCCAAATGTCCCCAGTTTGTCCCCATGTCCCAACATCCCCACTGCCCCAATGTCCCCAATGACCGCAGTTTGTCCCCATGTCCCCACTGCCCTCAATGTCCCCAATGTCCCCACTGACCCCAATGTCCCCTAATACCCCAAACATCTCCAGTTTGTCCCAATGTCCCCCCTGCCCCCAATGTCCCCAGTATCCCCCAAAGTCCCCTTTGACCCCAATGTCCCCAGTTTGTACCCCTTGTCCCCTAATGTCCCCAATGACCCCAGTTTGTCCCCATGTCCCCCCGCCCCCAATGTCCCGACATCCCTGCTGCCCCCCAATGTCCCCACTGCCCCAATGTCCCCACTGATCCCAATGTCCCCTAATACCCCCAATGACCCCAGTTTGTCCCCTTGTCCCCACTGCCCCCAGTGTCCCCCAACCACCCCACACATCCCCCCAATGTCCCCACTGCCCCCAATGTCCCCCACCGCCCCCAGCGTCCCCCAACATCCCCAATATCCTCAACACCCCCACTCCCCCATGTCCCCTAATACCCCAAACATCCCCAGTTTGTCCCCATGTCCCCACTGCCCCCGGTGTCCCCCAACATCCCCACATCCCCCCAATGTCCCCACTGACCCCACTGCCCCCCCATCCCCCCCAAGTGTTCCAATATCCCCAACATCCCCACATCCCCCCAGTGCCCCACTGCCCCCAGTGTCCCCTAATACCACAAACATCCCCAGTTGTCCCCATGTCCCACTGCCCCCCATGTCCCCAACATCCCCACATCCCCCCAGTGTCCCCACTGCCCCCAATGTCACCAATATCCCCCACCCGCCCCCCAACATCCCCAATATCCCCAACACCCCCCACATCCCCCAACGTCCCAACATCCCTATATCCCCCCAGTGTCCCCCACTGCCCCACAAGATCCCCCCACTGCCCCCCACATCCCCCAGTGTCCCTCCTGCCCCCAATGTCCCCACTGCCCCACATCCTCCCCCCAATGTCCCCCGTACCCCCACTGCCCCCACCAACATCCCCACATCCCCCAGTGTCCCCACTGCCCCCCAATGTCCCCAACACCCCCACCGCCCCCAGCATCCCCCAACATCCCCAATATCCCCAACACCCCCTCATCCCCCCAATGTCCCAACATCCCCATATCCCCCCAGTGTCCCCACTGCCCCCACATCCCCCCGTGTCCCCATGCCCCCAATGTCCCCAATGTCCCCCACTGCCCCACAGTGTCCCCCCAACATCCCCAATGCCCCCAAAAACCCCACATCCCCCCAATGTCCCCAATATCCCCCAACATCCCCCAACACCCCCAACATCCCCCCAATGTCCCCCCTGCCCCCACTGCCCCCACATCCCCCCAGTGTCCCCACTGCCCCCAATGAACCCAACACCCCCACATCCCCCCAATGTCCCCCTGCCCCCCACTGCCCGCAATGTCCCCACCATCCCCACATCCCACCAGTGTCCCACTGTCCCCAATGTCCCCAATATCCCCCATCCCGTCCCCCCACCATCCCCAATATCCCCAACACCCCCTCATCCCCCCAATGTCCCCACTGCCCCCAATGTCCCCAACACCCCACATTCCCCAATGTCCCCACTGCCCCCATGTCCCCACATCCCCCCAGAATCCCATTGCCCCCAGTGCTCCTCATATCCCAACATCCCCACATCCCCCAGTGTCCACCCCTCCCCCCACTGCCCCCAAACATCCCCCACATCCCCCGCAATGTCCCCCTACCCAAACTGCCCCCAATGTCCCCCACATCCCCAACATCCCCCAGTGTCCCCACTGCCCCCAATGTCCCCAACATCCCCCACGCCCCCAGCATCCCCCAACATCCCCAATATCCCCAACATCCCCATACTCCCCCAGTGTCCCCACTGCCCCCACATCCCCCGTGTCCCCACTGCCCCAATGTCCCCAATGTCCCCCACTGCCCCCAGTGTCCCCCAACATCCCCAATGCCCCCAAAAACCCCACATCCCCCCAATGTCCCCAATATCCCCCAACATCCCCCAACACCCCCACATCCCCCCAATGTCCCAACATCCCCACATCCCCCAGTGTCCCCCCTGCCCCCAATGTCTCCCAATGTCCCCCTCCGCCTCCAGCATCCCCCAACATCCCCCAACACCCCCTCATCCCCCCAATGTCCCCATTGACCCCCAATGTCCCCCCAACCCCCCTCGCTCACCCTGTTGACCTTGAGCAGCACGCAGGGTCTCCCGGCCCCGTACCCGTAGTCGCCGGCCGCCCCCAGCCCGGCGCAGGGTCCCAGCAGGGAGCGGTTGAAGCGACAAGCCCTTTTGGGGTAGTTGGGGACGCCGTCGTCCGGCTGCTCGTTGTAACGGCCCGGGATGCAGGCGGCGTTTCGGGCTGCCTGCACGCTGTCGTTGTACGCTGCGCCCGGCACGGCACGGTCGGACCCACGGCACCGGGCACAGGGCCGCGCCGGGGGGGAGGGAGGGGGGCAGGGGGTGATGGGCCGGGCAACCCGGTGCGTCCCAGTAGGGCTGAGGGGTCGCCCAGTAAGGAAAAGGGGTGTCCCAGTGCCTCCCAGTAGGGCTGAGGGGTCAGCCAGTGACTCCCAGTAGGGCTGAGGGATCACCCAGTGCCTCCCAGTAGGGCTGAGGGGTCACCCAGTGATTCCCAGCAGGGCTGAGGGGTCACCCAGTGCGTCCCAGTAGGGCTCAGGGGTCACCCAGTAAGGAAAAGGGGTGTCCCAGTGCCTCCCAGTAGGGCTCAGGGGTCGCCCAGTAAGGAAAAGGGGTGTCCCAGTGCCTCCCAGTAGGGCTCAGGGGTCGCCCAGTAAGGAAAATGGGTCGCCCAGTGCCTCCCAGTAGGGCTGAGGGGTCAGCCAGTGCGTCCCAAGTAGGGGTGAGGAGTCGCCCAGTGACTCCCAGTAGGGCTGAGGGGTCGCCCAGTAAGGAAAATGGGTCGCCCAGTGCCTCCCAGTAGGGCTGAGGGGTCAGCCAGTGCGTCCCAAGTAGGGGTGAGGAGTCGCCCAGTGACTCCCAGTAGGGAAAAGGGGTGTCCCAGTGCCTCCCAGTAGGGCTGAGGGGTCGCCCAGTAAGGAAAACGGGTGTCCCAGTGCCTCCCAGTAGTGCTGAGGGGTCGCCCAGTGACTCCCAGTAGGGCTGAGGGGTCGCTCAGTGCTTCCCAGTAGGGCTAAGGGGTCACACAGTGACTCCCAGTAGGGCTAAGGGGACACCCAGTAAGGAAAAGGGGTGTCCCAGTGCCTCCCAGTAGGGCTGAGGGGTCTCCCAGTAAAGAAAATGGGTGTCCCAGTGCATCCCAGTAGGACTGAGGGGTCGCCCAGTAAGGAAAAGGGGTGTCCCAGTGTCTCCCAGTAGGGCTCAGGGGTCGCCCAGTAAGGAAAAGGGGTGTCCCAGTGCCTCCCAGTAGGGCTTCAGAGGGTCGCCCAGTAAGGAAAAGGGGTGTCCCAGTGCATCCCAGTAGGGCTGAGGGGTCGCCCAGTAAGGAAAAGGGGTGTCCCAGTGACTCCCAGTAGGACTGAGGGGTGTCCCAGTACTTCCCAGTAGGGCTGAGGGGTCGCCCAGTAAGGAAAAGGGGTGTCCCAGTGCCTCCCAGTAGGGCTCAGGGGTCGCCCAGTAAGGAAAAGGGGTGTCCCAGTGCATCCCAGTAGGGCTGAGGGGTCGCCCAGTAAGGAAAAGGGGTGTCCCAGTGACTCCCAGTAGGACTGAGGGGTGTCCCAGTGCGTCCCAGTAGGACTGAGGGGTCGCCCAGTAAGGAAAAGGGGTGTCCCAGTGCCTCCCAGTAGGGCTGAGGGGTCTCCCAGTAAAGAAAATGGGTGTCCCAGTGCGTCCCAGTAGGACTGAGGGGTCGCCCAGTAAGGAAAAGGGGTGTCCCAGTGTCTCCCAGTAGGGCTGAGGGGTCGCCCAGTAAGGAAAAGGGGTGTCCCAGTGTCTCCCAGTAGGGAGAGGGGTCTCCCAGTGCATCCCAGTAGGGGAGAGGGGTCTCCCAGTGCCTCCCAGTAGGGGCGAGGGGTTGCCAGTAAGGAAAAGGGGTGTCCCAATGCTTCCCAGTAAGGGTGACGGGTCTCCCAGTACCTCCCAGTAGGTGTGAGGGGTCTCCCAGTGCCTCCCAGTAGGAGCGAGGGTCTCCCAGTAAGGAAAAGGGTGTCCCAGTGCCTCCCAGTAGGGATGAGGGGGCCTCCCAGTATGGCACAGGGGGCTCCCAGTGCCTCCCAGTAGGGGTGAGGGGTCTCCCAGTGCCTCCCAGTATGGAATAGGGGCCACCCAGTGACTCCCACTTTGGGCTAGGGGCCTCCCAGTAAGTAAAATCAGTTTCCCAGTGCCTCCCAGTATGAGCTACTGGCTACCCAGTGGCTCTAAGTATATGCTAGAGGTCTCCCAGTATGGAATAGGGGCCTCCCAGTGCCTCCCAGTATGGAATAGGGACCACCCAGTAGCTTTCCGTCTTCATTAGGAAGCCTCCCAGTAACTCCCAGTCCGGAGTTGGAGGGCCTCCCAGTGCCTTCCCGTTGGGCTTAGGGGTTTTCCCAGTCAGGAAAATGGGTGTCCCAAGGTTGCCCTCCCTATTGGCCTGGCCTCTCAGTGCCCCCAGTATGGGCTACAAAGGCCCTCCCCAGGAACCTCCGGTCCTCAGTTAGGAGCCCCCAGTAGCCTTCCCAGTAGGGAATAGGGGCCTTTCCCGTGCCTGCCGTATGGGCTAGGGGCTTTCCAGTCAGGAAAAATGGGTTGCCCCAGTTGCCTCCCAGTATGGCACGGGCCTCCCAGTGCCTCCCAGTTATGGCTTCCCAGGCCCCCCCAGTCTTCCCAATTCTCCCAGTTGGCCTCCCCAGTAATTCCCAGTATGGAACCGGGCCTCCCAGTGGGCCCCCCCCGTATGGATTAGGGCCTTCCCGTAGGAAAGGGTTCCCAGTGCCTCCCCATTGGTTAGGGTCCCTTCCCCAGTATGGAATTTAGGGTGCCCTCCCAGTAGCTCCCCAGTCTCAGGGGCCTTCCCAGTGCCCTCCCAGTATGGAATAGGGGCCCTCCCGTGCCTCCCAAAATGGGCAAGGCCCCCCAGTGCTCCCAGTCTCAGTTTAGGAGCCCCCAGTGCCTCCCGTAAGGAAATGAGGCTTCCCAAGCAGGAAAAGGGTGTCCCAGGGCCTCCCAGTATGGAATAGGGTTTCCCAGTAGCCCCAGTTGGAAAGGGGCTTCCCAGTACCCCCGTATGGAATGGGCCCTCCCCGTAGTTCCAGCTCAGGTTAGGAGCCCCCAGTAACTCCCAGTCTGAGTTTAGGAGCCTCCCGTGCTCCCGTATGGGCTAGGGGCTTTCCCAGTCAGGAAAATGGGTGCCCCAAGTTGCCTCCCAGTATGGCTTCCGGGCCCCCAGTGCCTCCCAAGGTTCCTCCCAAGGCCTCCCTTCTCCCAATTCTCCCAGTTGCCCAAGGCCTCCCGTTCTCCCAGTTGGTAGGGGCCCCGTTGCCTCCCGTTGGTCCCGGGTTCCCCAGGTTGCCCCAGTTCCTCCCAGTTGGGCTAAGGGCCTCCCAGTGCCTCCCAGTAAGGAATAGGGGTCCCAGTAGCTCCCGTCCCAAGGAGCCCTTCCAGTGCCCCTCCCAGTATGGAATTGGGGCCTTCCCAGTAGGAAAATGGGTGCCCCAGTTGCCTCCCCAGTATGACTACTGGCCTCCAGTGGCCCTCCCCGTAGGGGCTAAAGGCCTCCCAGTAACTCCCGTCTCACTTAGGGGCCCCCAGGCCTCCCAGTTTTAAAGGGGCTTCCCAAGTCCCTCCCCAGTCCCCCTCCCTCCCAGTCCTACCTGGCCTCCCAGGTCCTCCCAGTAAGGGAATAGGGGCCTCCCCAGCCTCCCCCGTTGAGTTAGGGCCTCCCCAGTGCCGGCCAGTATGGGCTGGGGCCTCCCAGGAGCTCCCAGTATGGAAAATTATTGGTCACCCAGTGCCTCCCAGTAATGGGGCTAGAGGGCCCTCCCAGTACCTTCCCGTCTCGGGGAGGGCCTCCCAGGTAACCCCAGTTCTGAGGTTTAGGAGCCTCCCAGTGCCCCCAGTATGGGTTTAAGGGGCTTCCCAGGCCCCAAAGGTGCCCCAGTGCCCCCGGGGCTTCCCCGGGCCTCCATGCCTCCCAGTAATGGGTAGGACCTCCCAGTAACTCCCCAATCTCAGGTTAGGCGCCCCCCAAGTAACTCCCAGTAGGAAAAAATTAGGGCCTCCCAGTGCCTCCCAGTTGGAAAACAGGGCTTCCCTGTCAGGAAAATTGGGTTCCCAAGTGCCTCCCAATATGGGTAGAGGGCCTCCCCCAGTGCCTCCCAGTATGGAAAGGGGCCTTCCCAGTAGCCCAGTCTAGGGAGCCCCCCTGCCTCCCAGTATGGAATAGGGGCCTCCCAAGGGCCTCCCAGTTGGAATAGGGGCCCCCAGTACCTCCCATCTCAGGGCCTCCCAGTGCCCTCCCAGTATGGAAAGGGGCCCCCAGTGGGCCTCCCAGTATGGGCCCCTGAACCCCCCATTCCGCCGCAGTCCCCCGGCCGTGCACTCCGCTCGAGGAAGGGTGCCCGGGCGCGGACGTTAGTGCCGCCAGGTTGGCCTGGGTAGTTGAAGGTGACTCCAGGCCCCTCCGGCGCGGGCGGATCATATTCCCTGCGTGAAAGCCCTCGTGCAAAAAACCCCGTGCACCCAACCCCGGTGCAAAAAAACACCCCGTGCAAAAACCCCCCGTGAAAAAAGGTCGGGGGAAAAAATTTTCCTCGTGGAATCCTATCGCAAAACCCTCGGTGCAAAACCACAGTTGGGAAGGCCGTTGGGGAAAAAAATCCTTGTTGCAAATCCTATCGGCAAACCCCTCGTGCAAAAAACCCCCCCCCCCCCCTTGCCCCCCGTTTGGGAAAGGAACCCGTGTGAAAAAATCCTCGTGCAAACCTCATGCAAACCTCAAAAAGCAAAGTCCCCGTAAAACCCTCCCTGAAAAAGCGTGGTGAAAAATCTCCTTGTGCAATTTCTCGTGAAAAATCCTCTTGAAACCTCCGCAAAAACCCTCGTGCAAAGCCCCCGTAAAAAAGCCTCGTGGCGAAGCCCCATGGCAAACCACTCTGCCAAAGCCTCGTGCCAAACCCAGGCCAACAAGTGACGAGGGTTTGTAAGGCTGCCTGCCGCCCAGCCATGGCCAATTGTCCCCCGTGCAAACTGGTGTGAAATCCTTTGCAAAGCCTCGTGCAGCCCCACGTGCAAGGGTTGCACACTCACACCTGTCATCAACTGCCCACCACGAGGTCTTGTGCATTGCCCACCCTCATTGCTTAAACCTTGCACGAATTTTCTTTGTGTCAATCCCCGGCCAAAATCTCCACAACAATCCCTCGTGAAAGGACCGTTTCGGGCAAAGTTGCACATGGGGGTTTGCCAGGCCTTGCCTTTTTGGTCCCCGCCCTTTTCCTCACAACCACCACAACATCTTGTGGCATCGGGTCCTTGTGCCAAAAACCTTACTTAACCCCCCGGTTTGTGAAGCCCTTGGGCAAAACTTCTCGTGGCAAAAACTCTTGTGGAAAGTGTTGCACGGGGCTTGCAAGGCCGCCTCGTTGCTCATCACTCCCTTCACCACGAGGTCTCAGGCAACTTGGTTGGATTCCTCGGCAAAGCCGTGGTGCAAACTCCTCATGGCGAAGGATCCTCGCAAAAATCTTGGCCAAAACCCCCGTGCAAGAGGCTGCCTTGAGGTTTGTGAGGGCCCTGTGGTTGCACGCCTCCCTTTCCTTCAGCAACCGCCTGCCGGAGCTGCCCCATGCATTGGGCCCAAAATCCTTGTGCAAAAGTTCTTGCACATCCATGTGGACATTCTCACGCACTGGACCTTCTTTTTTGCAAATCCTGTGCAAAAGCACTCGTTCCCAAAGGATCACCCCGTGTTTCACACGGCCGCCTGCCTTCCGTCGCTGGCCTTCTTCCACCAGCAGCAATGAGGGGACAAGGCCACATTCTCCTGCCCCTCCCCCCCCCCCCCCCCCGTGCAAAGCCCCCTTGTGCAAAAACCCTCGTGCGCACCGGGGTGGCCAGGCCGGTCCTGGTACTTGGGGACGTGGGGGTCGACGCTCTGCAGCATCACCCACATGGTGAGCGAGAACAGCCCGGCCAGGAAGCCATAAAACAGCAGGTAGAAGAGCAGGATCAGCCCTGGGAAATGGGGGAGACCCCAAAACGTGACCCCAAATCAGACCCCAAACCTGATCCCAAAATCAGACCCCAAAATGGGATCCCAAACTTGAGCCAAAACCTGACGCCAAACCCGACCCAAAACGGGACCCGACATTGGGCTCCAAATTTGAGCCCAAACCTGACCCCAAAATCAGACCCCAAAATGGGATCCCAAAGTTGAACCCAAACCTGACCCCAAACCCGACCCAAAACGGGACCCTACATTGGGCTCCAAATTTGAGCCCAAACCTGACCCCAAAATGGGATCCCAAATTTGAGCCCAAACCTGACCGCAAACCTGACCCAAAGTGCCCTAAAATGGGACCCCAAAATGGGACCCCAAATGGGATCCCAAATTTGAGCCCAAACCTGACCCCAAACCCAACCCAAAACAGGACCCCAAATCAGGACCCTACATTGAGCTCCAAATTTGAGCCCAAACCTGACCCCAATCCTGACCCAAAGCTCTCCAAATGGGACCTCAAAATGGGACCCCAAACCTGACCCCAAACCCAACCCAAAGCACCCTCAAAATGGGACCCCAAATCAGACCCCAAAATGGGACCTTATATTGGGCTCCACATTTGGGCACAAACCAGACCCCAAACCCAACCCCAAATGGGACCCCAAATCGGGACCCTACATTGGGCTCCAAATTTGAGCCCAAACCTGACCCAAAGTGCCCTAAAATGGGACCCCAAAATGGGACCCCAAATGGGATCCCAAATTTGAGCCCAAACCTGACCCCAAACCCAACCCAAAACAGGACCCTACATTGGGCCCCAAATTTGAGCCCAAACCTGACCCCAAATCGGGACCCCAAATTTGAGCCCAAGTTGGGACCCTACATTGGGCTCCAAATTTAAGCCCAAACCTGATCCCAAACCCGACCCAAAGCGCCCCAAAATGGGACCCCAAATCGGACCCCAAAATGGGATCCCAAACTTGAGCCAAAACCTGACCCCAAACCCAACCCAAAACGGGAAACTACACTGGGCTCCAAATTTGAACCCAAACCTGACCCCAAAATGGGATCCCAAATTTGAGCCAAAACCTGACCCCAAAATAGGGACCCCAAATTTGAGCCCAAATCAGACCCCAAAATCAGACCCCAAAATGGGACCCCAAATTTGAGCCAAAACCTGACACCAAACCCAACCCAAAACGGGAAACTACACTGGGCTCCAAATTTGAGCCCAAACCTGACCCCAAAATGGGATCCCAAATTTGAGCCAAAACCTGACCCCAAATCGGGACCCCAAATTTGAGCCCAAATCAGACCCCAAAATCAGACCCCAAAATGGGACCCCAAATTTGAGCCAAAACCTGACCCCAAACCCAACCCAAAACGGGAAACTACACTGGGCTCCAAATTTGAGTCGAAACCTGACCCCAAAATGGGACCCCAAATTTGAACCCAAACCTGACCCCAAACCTGACCCAAAGTGCCCTAAAATGGGACCCCAAAATGGGACCCCAAATGGGATCCCAAATTTGAGCCCAAACCTGACCCCAAAACCAACCCAAAACAGGACCCTACATTGGGCCCCAAATTTGAGCCCAAACCTGACCCCAAATCGGGACCCCAAATTTGAGCCCAAGTTGGGACCCTACATTGGGCTCCAAATTTAAGCCCAAACCTGACCCCAAACCCGACCCAAAGCGCCCCAAAATGGGACCCCAAATCGGACCCCAAAATGGGATCCCAAACTTGAGCCAAAACCTGACCCCAAACCCAACCCAAAACGGGAAACTACACTGGGCTCCAAATTTGAGTCGAAACCTGACCCCAAAATGGGACCCCAAATTTGAACCCAAACCTGACCCCAAACCTGACCCAAAGTGCCCTAAAATGGGACCCCAAAATGGGACCCCAAATCAGACCCCAAATTTGAGCCCAAACCTGACCCCAAACCCAACCCAAAACACGAAACTACACCGGGCTCCAAATTTGAGCCCAAACCTGACCCCAAATCGGGACCCCAAATTTGAGCCCAAACCTGACCCAAAGCGCCCCAAAATGGGACCCCAAAATGGGACCCCGATTCTGATACCAATTCTGACCATAAACCTGATCCAAAGTGCCCCAAAGCGTGATCCCAATCAAACCCCAAATCTGACCCCAAACCCAACCCCCAACTCTCATCCCAATTCTGAGCCCAAAACGCCCCAAAATGTGACCCAAATCTGCTCCAAATTTTACCCCAAACCTGACCTCCAAGTCTCCCCGTAACCCCAAATCAGATCCAAAGTGCCCTAAAACGGGACTCCAAATCTGCCCCAGATTTGATCCCATATCCGACCCCACTTCTGATCCCATATTGGATCCCAAATGGTGACCCCATATCTGACCCCAAAACAGGGCGCAAATGTGACCCCAATTCTCTTCCCAATTCTGACCCAAAGTTGATCCGAAATCCGACCCCAAAATGTAACCCAGATCTGCCCCAAATGTAATCCCAAATCCGACCCCAAGATGTGACCCCAGTTCTGACCCCAAACCTGATCCACCGTCCCAAAACGTGATCCCAAATGTGATCCCAAATGCTCCAAAATATGACCAAAATTCTGACCCCAAATCTGACCCCAAATCCATCTGACCCACATTGAACCCCAAGTGCTGCAAAACGTACCCCAAAATCCAACCCCAAATGTCCCCAGATCTGATCCCGTATCTGACCTCAGTTGGATCCCAAATCTCACCCCAAAAATTCCCAAATCCCAAAATCCGATCCCAAATGATCCCAAAATCTGACCCCAAAACCTGTTCCAAAAGGAACCCAAACGCCCCAAAATCAGTCCCTTACTCTGCCCCAAAATCTGACCCCAAAACCTGTTCCAAAAGAAACCCAAACGCCCCAAAGTCCGACCCCAAAATCTGCCCCTTATTGCCTCAAATTTACCTGGATTCAACCCCAAAGCCGACCGCCAAACCTGCCCCAAAATCTGCCCCCAAATCTGATCCCAACTGCCCCAAATCTGCACGGATTCACCCTCGGATCTGCCCCAAATGACCCCAAAATCTGCCCCAAAACTCCCCCAAAATCTGACTCCAAAATCCGCCCCATAATCTGACCCCAAAACACTCCAAAATCTCTTAATCTGCCCAAAATGACCCCAAATCAGCCCCCAAATCAGGCCCCCCCCCCAAAAAAAAACGGTCCAAAAGGATCCCAAATGCCCCAAATTCACCCAGATTCACCCCAAAACCTTCACTTCCCCCTCAAATACCCCCATACTCCGCCCAAACACCCCCAGACTCCCCCACATAAAAACGACCCCTCCCACCCCCAAATACACCCCCCCACCCTTCCAAATCCCCCATAGACCACCCCAAAAAACCCCACAGACCCCCAAAAACCCCATAGACCCAAAAACCCCACAGACCCCCCCAAAAACCCCATAGACCCCCAAAAACCCCACAGACCCCCCCAAAAAACCCAAAAGCCCCCAAAACCAAGGATCCAAATACCCCAAACACCCCCCAAAAAACCCCATAGACTCCCAAATCCCCCAGACTCCCCCAAAACCCCATAGACCCCCAAAACCCCATAGACCCCCAAAATCCCCAGACCCCCCCAAAAACCCCAAGATGCCCCAAAAAACCCAGACCCCCCCAAAAACCCCATAGATCCCCAAAATCCCCAGACCCCCCCAAAAACCCCATGGACCCCCCAAATCCCCAGACCACCCAAAAAACCCCATAAGACCCCCATCCCCATAGACCCCCCAAATCCCCCATAGCCCCCAATCCCCATAGACCCCCCAAATCCCCCGCCCCCCAAAAACCCCATAGACCCCCAAAAAAACCTATAGACCCCCCCAAAAACCCCATAGACCCCCCCCAAAAACCCCATAGGGAACCCCAAACCCCAACCCCCAAAAACCCCCCATAGACCCCAAATCCCCCAGCCCCCCAAAAACCCTAGACCCCAAACCCATAGCCCCAAATCCCCCAACCCCCCCAAAAACCCCTAGATCCCAAACCCCAGACCCCCCAAAAACCCAACCCCATAGACCACCCCAAAACCCCATAGACCCCAAACCCCCCAGACCCCCCCAAAAAAACCCCGTAGATCCCAAACCCCCAGACCCCCCCAAAAACCCCATAGACCCCCCCCCCCATGACCCCCCAAATCCCATGACCCCCCAATCCCCCAAGACCCCCCCAAATCCCCCAGACCCCCCAAAACCCCATAGACCCCCAAAACCCTATAGACCCCCCCAAAAACCCCATAGAGCCCCCAAATTCCCCAGACCCCCCAAAAACCCCATAGGACCCCCCAAATACCCCATAGCCCCCCTAAACTCCTCCACACCCCCAAAATACGCTCCAGCCCCCCCAAACCCCATCCCCACCCAAAAAACCCCAAAAAACCCCCCCCCCCCCCCCCCCCCCCCAGCAGATCCCCATCTGCCCTCAAACTCAAGGGGGGGGGGTCCCTCCCCTCCCATGGAAATTAAGGGGGGGCTCTCG